>CAUVYM010000544.1:0-37456 GCA_963556165.1 Tipula helvola
AAAGACTCAGCGGTGCACAAAAGTTTCAGCTCTCTAGGGCGTGTGAAATTTAAAAAGGACTTTAAACAAACCGGCGAACAAGGTTCAGGTCCATTTAAATAATAAGATAAAAATTAAATTCTAGCAATTTAAATTATAAACAAGTAGTGAAAATGTTATTCATTAAAAACGTTTAATTTAATTTGATTAATTATTTTAAATTTTATCTTAAATCTTCGCACTCTAAGTAATTAATTTTTTATTCAGTATTTAATTCAGTTTAGCTTAATTCTAAGGTCCGTAAGTTTGAACGAATAATAATCAATAACCGAGGATTTCCACCGATTACTATGACCAAACAGTGGTTAAATCCTCGGTTGTGGATTAATCATCGTTCAAACTTACGGGCCTAAGAGTACATTTATTTTTTATTCAACGCTTTTATTTTTAAATTTATATTGTATGTATACTTATATCATATTTAATTAAAGCGCTAATAATTTTTCTGCTGCACTATTTATTGTAGTACTTGCAGATTTTAGATATTTTTTAAAAAAAATTTGTTGTCATGGTCAGTAAAGTTCACAAATTTATTTTCCACTGCCATCATAAAAATATTTTGATTTTTTGAAAAGATATAAAAGGGTTTTTGGTAGTTGTACCACCCTAAGTAAAAAGAACCAGAACAATACCTATACATAGTGTAAGTTGTGTCGTGAGAATACGAGCACATCCATTCTCGTTCGGTCCCCCGAATGTTGACATGGATGAAATTTGGCAAAAAAAGAAAATAACATTAATAATTAGTATTTAAATAAATATAATATGCATTCGTTCGTTCGTTCATCCAAGAACTTTAATAATTCGGAAAATTTAACATATAGGCGTACAACACATCGAGCGCGAACTTTGAATTGCGAATAAATTCCACAATGCGATATTCGTAAATAGACGCGCATAGAGCATGGCGCGAATTAAATAAACGTCGACGATGTTTCGACCTTTTGCTGAACAATCCATTATGAATGAGCATAAGTGCTCAAAATAGAGTGTTTAACAATGAGAGGTTTTTTGTGATTTAATAATAATAATAATAAATAAACTAATACAAAATCGCCCAAAATAGCAAAAGTGAGGGAAGACCCAAATATTTTTGGGCGATGTTTCATTAGGCATAATTACCCAAATAAAGAATTCGACTAACCTTCCTATTGTGTTCATATTAATGTTACACTTTTTGCGTTTCGGGTCTATATGACCCGAATTATTATGGAATTGAACGAACGGTTCAAATGTTTATAAAATCAAACAAAATTAATTAATATAATAATCAAAACTTAAATATTCATTTATTTATTGTAATTTAACTCATTTAATATGTACATTTAAAACTAATTCAGCCAGAGATAAGATAACATACAAAAAAAAAATTAGAATATATAAAACAAGTTATTTGATGCCGTCGCATGTTGGACAAAAATTTCGCACATGTGCTTTGAAATTTAGCAGCATTTTCACAGCGGGGCATAGTTGATCGGTTTTTAATATGTGGTTCTACAAGAGCTGTACCCAACTCCTCTAGAAATATTCGCCGCTTGGTTAGTTTTCTAGATTGCCATTCCGGGTTTATTTGGCACCAAAGCACAAAGGCGTTATAAGCTGATACTTCAATAATGTTGTAGAACACTGTCATCGGCCACCTTTTGGATTGTCTCCTGCATGTATAGGTGAGGGTAAGTTTATCCAATGTGTCTACTGCACCTTTCGTTTTATTATAATCGAGTATCATATTGGGTTTCTTGTCATTTCTGGTGCTGATTGAAGCATCTCGGTGCATTGTACTCAATAAAGTAACTGCTTTGTTTTTCTTCGGAATATATGAAACAACCGTTAAATTGTCCGAAAAATAAAATTTTGATGATAAAACTTCCTTTTTATTGTCTATAATAGATACAGGTAATTCCGGTTTATTTTTCCGGATCGTGCTTAACATTGTCAATTGCCTTTTTAGCAACATTTGTCTTAATGTGTAAGATGTAAAAAAAAACAACCAGCGATTTCACCCTCAACTCGCAAAAGATTTACGTGAAAACTTTTTTGTATAACTATTGAATCATTTCGAGCCAATTCGTTAAGGATCAGAAACCCCTCCATAAAGACGGATGTAGTTGGCTCAGTATTTAAACTAAGTTACATTTTTGGTTCAGAAAGTCAGTAAGTTATAATTCTATTTTGAATTTGGAGGACGAACCTTACTGACAATTAAGCATGATCAAAGTACAGTTCTGTTAAGTTAATCACCTAAACCTCCATAGTAGTAAATGGTCACGGCAAACTCACTGAACAAAGCAAAATCAGGTTACACGTATGTTAAATGATCGTTACAGTACTCGTTTAAAATTCTCAAATAAACATCGAACTCGTACTGTAACAACTCATTTACCGCCCTTGTGACGTAAATAACTATTACACTTCACAAGCATAATGTGGCCCTTTTAATCGTATGTAATTTTCATTTTCAAAAACACTTGCTGCTGCGGCCATATATAGCAGATATTTACACAACAAAATAAATTAAAGTAGGCGGTTTTTTTTTAGATTTTTTTTTGTATTCGGCTCACGATGTTTTTGAAATGCCGGATGATGTTGTATATTGCATGAGTATGCGTAGATTTTGCATTGATTTTACGTTTTTTTTATTTTTTTGTTCTTATTGATATCCACACATACCAGCAATATTTTTTGTTCGGCATTTTCGTTTCCGTAACCCGACTTCTATACAATTTTTTACTTACTCCTGCCGCTAAAGATGTTTTCCATCAAAAATTATCACATGTGATGTTATAACCTTTTGTCAATCCAGTCGTAAGGTCCAGTACCACTCTCAATCGTTGATTTTTTCTGTTGCTGCTCCTGGCTCTTTGCCTTTATAAATTTGCATTTTATATGCACCAATATTATATGCATAGGCATTTGTTGAATCACACAGTGCCCATGTTTGTATCCCGTATTTAGCTGGTTTACTGGGAATATATTGACGAAAAGGACAACGTCCTCGAAACGGAACCAACTGTTCATCTACAGTCAAGTTTTCCGTAGGATTATAGAAAATAGGTAAAATTTCTACCCACTTGTCCCATATTTCACGAATGGCTGCTAATTTGTCTTTTTGGCGGCTTTGAGGTCTTGATGTTTTATCGTCAAATCGAACCATCCTTGAAATATCATGAAACCTTTGTAAAGACATAATCGCTCTGAATATAGCTCGACCAGTATGTGAATTCCACAAGCTGGCAGTTGCTTCATTGCGGGATCGATACACATCAGCCAGCAGTAAGACATCAATATAGGCTAAAAATTCTTCCTCTGTGATTATTTTCCATTCCTTACCATATACTGGTTCTCCTTCTTTATTTGACATTTTTATTATTGTGAGTAATATATTTCGTCCAAAAAATATCATAAAACTAGTCTTTATATCCTTTATCATTGAAAATGCATACCTGGTTGGTCCCGGTGGTACATTTATTATATTATTAGTTGAACGTCGTCCTTGTTGGTTAGGGGCGAATTTTTTCCATTGAATCGCGCCATTTTTCGATAAAACAAATTCATCCATCCTTTCCGAAGTATCAACATTTTCTCCACTATCAGTATATTCCTCTTCACTGAGGAAAACTGATAGGTTATCTTCGTTTTCGGAAACAATACTATCATCACTATCAGACATGTACAAAGGATCATCTAATTCACTACTCATTACGCCGAGTTTGAACTAACAATTAGTTACAACTTTACACACCAATATTATATATTCGTTCTAATAACAGCACCGTTCGCTGCTTCAACAAAAGACATACTGATTTGTAAAAATTCAAAAACAATTTACTCAATCCAAAAGTTAACGGGACAAGAATTTAGGAGAAAAACCATAAAATAAATTGTGAATTGAACTAGTTTGAACATGTTTTACAAATATATGAGTAGAAATACTAAGAGGTGAGAAGTACTACTACTATTTATCAATAAGCAAGATGAACCATGTTTCTGATTTTGTATATACGCTGACATATATAATCGGGTCATATTGACCCGGACACCAAATTTGTAACTAACATGTATTTAGCAGTGACTAAATTGAGAAATCAATTTTTTTTCTTATGCTAATCGTTAATTACCAAATTTAATGAAAATTCGCCAAGCTTCAATTGTATTGTGTTATTACTAAACATATTACATGCAACCAAAATGCAAGACGGGTCATATAGACCCGAAACACAATAGGAAGGCTAAAGCTAAATCACTCAAAAAACCGGAAATGAATCATTTTTGTTAATCTTTGGTATTGGCTAACCACTAACACCAAATTTGTTCCTCACATACTTTTTACCTTGAATTCCATCACTTTTTGAAATTGCATATTCCATAGCGACAATAGCATTATATCAATGGATAGGAACCATTTGTTAGGAAATGTGTCGTTTGACCAACTATTCTAAAGGTTTTTAATCTGATCTTAATTTTTAGCCTTTTTATAAAACCAAGTTTATTCTCAAAACTAAAAGCACTAAAATTTAAAATTGTCAAGTGGTTCAAATTAGACTACATCCATCATCACATAAATGTATATGTATGTTATGAGAAACAGAATCTGAGCCATATACATATTACTGCATACTGTTCCACAAAACATTCTAGAAGAAGTTTAGCTATAGATTCCAATTTTTCGAATATTTTTCATTAACAGTAAAATTATGGCGCAACGAAATAAAAGCATATGTTTGTAAACCGCATCACTGACAATTCCATGGATGGCAAACGGTAAGGCGTATAACAACAAACTTCGGAATTCAGTGGCTTTACAATTATTAACCTCATCTAATGGCCTGAATGATATCAATGGATTTTGACACCACCAAGTCAAATTCCATGCATATACCTTCAGAAAAGCTTCTTATCATATCAATAGGTAATTTTTCAAGAAGAGAACAACCGGTATGATGTTCTTCTTGTTCTCGGTTTCTAAAAGAAACGTCAGTCCTTACATTGGAAGATTTAGTTGGATGCCCCATACTTTGGTTTTAATGACACAAATCGCCTTCAACTTCACAAAACTCACATCCAAACTAAGCGTTGTGACCTTTAATGAACGCGATATATGTTTTTGCTGGTACATCGCATACAAATGCGATACGTTTTATTTCATATTTAACCTCAATAATTAGAATACCTGTCAACAATAATCGATTTAATTCAATCACAAAATCATGCAAATATAAGGGGCAATCTTTTGGTTTAGAAGTTCCTTTATATACGCCTATTACAAATGGAATTTTGATAGTATTAGTAACTATAGGCCTAAAATTGGCCAGAATTGACTTTTTGAGCTTTCACTTATAGGCCAATCAGATGAGTATAAAGATTTCCACGCTTTTTCAATTCCATAATGCCAGGGCCAACTAATCTGATTGATTCTAAAACTTTCCTGGTTTTTAACCTTTACAATGTTAGTAAGTTTTCATAACATAAATTTATAGAAGAGTCTCTGAGATTCCTTATATAGATTTGTACTAGAATGGTTGTAAAATAATAAATTAAATAAACAAACAAAATATTAACAATAATAAACAAAATATTTTATATTTTTAAATTCATAATTTATTAAAAATAAAGAAAAATTACTGATTTTTCAACTTCATAATTATATTTTTAACAACTGAAATCATTATAAAATAAAAGCATGAGTCTCAAAGACTCTTCTAGCAGGATGATTAAAAGAGTTCAAAAGTCAACTGGAAGCTCTTGGTGGCCGTTTTCTTTAAATAATTTTAGCAAATCCTGAAGGATACAGTAGGGTATTCTGAACTCAATAGCCCATTGCTGTAAATTTCCTGCTGAAGAAACCGAGGGCGCCTTAAGAACAACAAAATCTTCCCCTTTATTACAAAATTCTAACCCTACAGAATCATTATTTATGCATGTGTTGCAACCAGTAGAAGATATATTCAGTGAATATCCTGTTTCAGAACTGATTAAAGATGTAATTTAGGATCTTATTGTCTTGAACTTACAGGTGCATCACTGGAATTTCCAGTATAATTCACTAATTCATTTACAGAGGTCTTTGTAGAAGATTCTTTTTTGGTAGATTGCTCATTTTGGGTCATATATTGATTAAAATTTGCACAAACCGCCAATTTCGAAATTTCTTGTGCCGCTCTCAGAGATGTCCACGTGAAATGATGTATGGTATCTGACTTCTCAACACTTATGCAATGAGAAGTCAGACACCATACAGCATTTCAGGGGGACATCTCTAAGAGCGGCACAAGAAATTTCGAAATTGAAATTTGACCACTTAGTGTTTATTCACTATAAATGTACTGTAAATTGTGTCCAAAGAAACTATCAAAAAATATTTATTTTAATATAATGCTCTTAAATCTTAACCAATTTCATTATACCTAATTATTTTTCGGGATGAATACCATTTGGATAAGAGTTTTGAATGTTTTTTTCTGGATGGAATGACAATTTCTTTAAATTTTAACCGAGACACACATTTTGAAAAAAAGTATTTTCGGGATGAAAAATTCGTGCTAACTTCCTATACGTTATAATTACCGGGATTCGACCTGTAATCGAAAGCTGTGTACTCCTACAAGGTTGAAGGTAGGCAACAAAGTTGTAGTAACTACACGGCAAAACACAGTGCAGGAAAATGTATGTAGATAGGGCAGTGGGAAGATGTCCGAGGGTAAGAAGAGCCCTTCCGATAAGAAGTCCAGAAGCCGATAAGAAGTCCAGAAACAGGATTCGATACCTTATTGAAACTGAAACTGAAGTGCCATAGTTATATCAGCGAAACCTGAGAGTGTAAGCCAACTAACTGAGCCGATTACCGCCCTCTAAAGTGAGCTATAGCTAAATAAAATAGATTGAGGGGGACCCGTAAAACAAAAATCTGGTGAAATCAAACATAAAAACGTAAATCATAGTCAAAACTGGACATTGACTATCCCCAAAAGGGAAAAGTGTTCTTATTAGAAACCGAAATACGACAATTTTGTCAGGGTCTCAATGTGTTTAAAGTGGCATGCCTTTGGATGCATAGCAAAGGTCTGTAGCTTAGGCGGTCATGCCAGAAAGCAGATCCCATAGCAAGATCTGCGCTGAATGATGAAGAAAACTGCAAATGATGAGTATAAACAAAAACCCTTGTCGGACATGGAATTAGGCATTTTGTGCAGTTCATGAAAATGTGAGGGTTGTGGGGCGAAAATAGGAGGGTTAGCAACATCAACACGCATTGTGACCCGGAACAATGATACTGTAAAAGCAGCCATTGCAGTCATAAATAATAATTCAGAAATTCTCTAGATTACGCAATATGGTGACAAGCATGTTTGTGTATTTAGAGATCAGATCAGGATTAGGTAGCTTTAATCTAGTCAGTGTCTATTTTCAATAATCTGATGAACTATTGACATAAGATTTATAACATCATTAATGGCCTGAAAACCTATCCAATTATGATAACTGGTGACTTCAATCAAATGTGAACTGACCCGGTCGATTATGGAATGTATTTCAAGGTAATGACAAATATAATAACGAACAGTTTGAGTTCATACAGGGACCGTAGTCAAGATGGTTAAACTGTCTGAGCAAAAGTATGTTTTAGGTATTTTACTAAACGTATCGAGATTTTTATATTCTGTCATGCCCTAGTACAATGCAGGAGTTAAAGATGATTAATTTTCCATCAATTGTTTACTCCATAATAAACAACTACTCTTCTGGCAGAATTGCAACTGTTGTTACTAACATGGGTACACTAAACAAAAGTGTAAATAACGGATGACCGCACAAGGCTCCGTTTTGAGACAACAACTTTGGAACTTAGTTAGGATAGCTGAAGTTGGTGATAGATTGGCAAAAACAGAAAAAAGTCTAAAAAATAGAAACACGATTTTAAGCTGAAACCAGAAAGAGTTTAATATTTTCTATTAGTCAACTTATTGGAGGAATTTGGGTTTATGAGAATATAGATTACTAATAAGCGGTAAACCCAAGCAGAAACGAAAAGACGAACCGCATTTAGTATTTTCCGTATAATTGCAAAATGTTTGCGTAGTTTTATTTAAAATCTTCTAGTTCTTGACCGAATGTACCATACAAAAAATACTATTTTCAATTTAATAGATAAGAATTGGCCTAGGAATTTGGTCTAGTTTGTATTTTAATTTTTTTCGTCAAAAAAAATTATTTAGAAACGAAAAATTAATTTTCGCACCCAATTAATTCGTTTAAATAGAAAAAGGCAGATTTTAAACAAAGTAAAGCAATAATTTTGAAATTACTAGGTGATCTGAATAGTTCGAGGAACGGAAATGAAAATCAAGCTTTTAGTTCTGAAAAAGCTTTGTTTTTCAAAACATTTTCCTGTAACCAACAAAATACTCCTTTACGGAAGCTATAACCTCGTGACGCTTTCCACGCAGAAAATTTTTGTGGTTTGGGAACATATGGAAATCAAAGAGAGCTAGATCTGGAAACACCTTTGCGAGCCGGAACATTGTCTTGTTGCGATAATATAAAACAGAACCATAAATTGTATTCGATATCTCCTTTATTCGACATTTTTATTTTGCAAGATTTTAGCTAACATGTTTAAAAATACTAAAAGAGTCGGGATCGTCTTGAAATCTCGCCATAGCCACAATAGCGAGAAAACAAATTATCTCAAATTAAAAATATCGAATTTTGAAATATTGTCCTCGAAAATGTCGAACGCTAAAATCTCGAAACTTAAATAGCTGTTAAAGAAGGAAGTTCAAATGGGATCACTATACATTTCCCTGAAAAAAATGCAGAAATGTTTAAATCCAGAAAAAAATCCCGATAAAAAATTCGAGAAATTATCAAAAAACCAATCCAGAAAAAATATTTTGTTTAAAGAAATGAAAAAAAATCAATTTTATTGGCATTTTTAGACTTTTGTCGTCACTTGAGACATTTATGGTACATCTATCAGTAGCAGCAATACGAGCGATACAACTCATTAGATCTGTGTCTGCAATGTTAACGATAATGAAAATATAATATTATATATATTTATGATAATGGAAAATGCTTCGTCAAGCATGCAGACACAGATCAAAAAAAATTGTATTGCTAATACCGCTTCTCTGCAATAGTCCTATCACAAATGTTTCAAGTTATTTTGTGGTTGGCTTAATTCGTTGGGTTAGATTGGTATCGACGAATGTATTGGATGAAATTGTTTATTTAATTCTTCGCCAACCCCGGCGACACAGATCAAAGGAATTGAATCGCTCGTATCGCTTCTACTGATAGATGTACTACAAATATTTCAAGTGGCGACAAAAGTCTAAAAATACCAATAAAATTGACTTTTTTTCATTTATTTTAAACAAAATATTTTTTCTGGATTTTTTTCTGGATTGCTTTTCCGGTAATTTCTAGATTTTTTCTTTCGGAATTTAATTTTTCTGGATTTTCACTTTTCAACTATTCTGGATTTTAAAATTTCTGGATTTTTTTTTTTTTTCAGGCAAATGTAGTGACAAACGTCATATCGAAATCACAAACTCGAGATCTAAATTCTGAATTTCAAAATATCGAATTTCCAAATTTCGAAATTTTAAAAACTCGAAATCAAAATATGAGGTTGTAAAATTGTTTGCGGCGCCGCATTAATTAAAACTTACATATGTGGAAAATAATTATTTTAATTTAAAATAAATTATCTGCCAGGTATACAACGAATTAAAATAACTTTTCAAACAAAGTTTATAGTTAACAAACTTGATTTGCTTGAATCGTGGGTAATCCTTCCCACTTTGTATTTTTCGAGATTTGAAAGAAATGATCTTCATGATATATCAAGGTTTAGTTGCAGTATCAATGACGCAAGCAGATGCTGGGTGGGCTGTTTGAATGAATTGCCACCTCCGTAGAACACTAGAAAATGCTTAAATGTTGCTGTGCTTAAGTGTTGCTTAAATGTTGCTGTCCTAGCTGGCGCTAAGAGAGAGGCTGGCGGCTTATATAATTAGAAAAAAAATCGTTATATATGGAGGAAATGAACTTTCCGGTAGCAACATAAGACGGGGCCTTAAAGGAAGCATACGGAAGGTATCAATCGCTAAATGGCATAGGTTGAGTTACTCTTTGGATGCCAAGTTTACTTTTGGTATCTTGCCAAATATCGAGACAAGGCTAGCACAAAAACTGGTACTTTGTTCACAGTTTACGGAAATTCGGAAATATTAACAGGATATTGGGAAAAGCCACACAAGCGATTGTGGCAACAGGAGAACATAGACCGCATGTGATTTATGATAGCGAGTAAAATCAAGAGACTTAACAGGAGCTCACTACAGAGATTAGGGCTAATTGGCCTGCTAGTAAGCTGACTCTTATGAAGCCCCTAAACTTTAGCGCATTTAAAGAGTTCTGTGAAACTGTACTAAGAGACATGTAGGCTAAAACAGACTACTTCGGTGAAACATTTTGAGCATTTTACATACATAACTGACAAAATATCTTGCAACAGTAGACTTTAAAAGTTGTAAGATTTTTTCTACCTTTATTCATGACAAGGACTACGGTTTGATAAGATCTTAAGCTTATTTATATGTAACTTACATAATGCCTTTACGACATAAGAAACTTTTAGAACTTTAATTTATATCACTGAGGTGCTTTATGTCTACGGACGTACAAACCAACAAACGTTTCCGATAACGGAGGCAAAATAGTGCAGGAGTAAAATGGCACGGGAGCTGATATTGGCGTAACCTGGATGTCATTCTCACGTACGCCAAACTTCAACAAACAAAAATACGTTCACTCACAGTATTATTGCGATAATAAGTAATTAGAAATCTCGTTTTTTTTTATTTTAATCGTGCATAAACCTGAATTGACAAAAACATTTTATATAATCCAGAAAATGTTTGACATGTAAACTAACACTACGTACACTAGTTGTATTCGCATTTTACCGCCAAGTGGCTGACATCTGTTGTATGATACTAAAATTAGAGAAACAGCTGGTTAACTAAATTAAATTGGTCAACCCAATAACTCAAACGGGTTAACATGATTATAGTCCACACACAGGCCTACAGTGAGATGTTTGCCGATTGGGAAATCTCGAGATATCGATTTTCTTAGACTTATTTTTCATTCGCATATTATTATAGAAAATATTGGGTCAAGGAAAATGTTTGTGGCGTCTTTACAACAAAATTCAAGCACATTTTTCTTACATTTTAAATGTTATTTATTAAATTAAATATGTGCCGTTTTAATCGATAACCTTTTACCATGTTTCTGGTAAAACCATTATGCAGTAAAACTTCTGGGATTTGTGGGCAAAAAACTGAGCCAAGTGATTTTCTCAGGCCTCCTTTGAAGTCAGCTTTACATCATTAAAAGAGTTTTGCAGAGAGCGGACGGGGCAAGATCCGTTATATACGGTGGACGCAACAAAATCATCTAGGCAAGCTCTCTTAAATTTTACCGAGTCATTAAAAATGTGTGCGGTCTAGCATTGTTGTGAATGGAGACGACGTGTTTTCCTTCCAATTCCACTAAATATAAAGCATTACCTTACGTGGCGTTAATCCGGGCTTTGTCATCATTTGTGCAACTTGCGTCTTCTGTATGTTACTTACTTTTCATCACCCGTTATCAATCTCTTCAAAAATGGGTCGACTTCATTTCGTTTCAACAGCGATTCGCAGATGGAAATTCGGTCCATTAAATTGTTCACTGTTATTTCATGTGGTATCCAAATATCGACCTTCTTTTTGTAACAAGACTTATGCAAATGGTTCAAAAATGTTTTTTGGTCAATGCTTAGTTCCGCAGCGATGTGCTAAGATGAAATGTGCTGGGCTCAATCAATTTTTTGAAAAATTTCATCGATTTTTTATCGATATTGTAAAATGTAGCGAATTTTTAAAGAATTTTGGCTCATTTTTAAAACGCAATTGCCTTCGACTGAATTTACAAATGTCACAGTATCTTTTTTTGATAATCCCGTAGGACACGATGGTTGAACAATAATCCGATTTAATACAAACACAATAACAACAAATATTATCCGCATAATACCCTTAAAGATTTAACTACCCACATTAAAAGCCGAAAATCTTTAATTTTATTATAAAAAAATTCTATTTCCTTACAATCAAAAGACGAAAAAAAATAAAATTGTAAATGGTTTGATTTAAAAAATGAATACACTTGGATAAATTTTAATAAATTATTTATTCATGTTACATTTTTTTATTTTTTAGTTTTTATAAATTTATGGATTTTGTATGTTGCCTAGTATTTATGCATAATTTCATATATAACAAAAGGACCTGTCGTCAACACATTTTTTAACATTTGTCATTTTTCTTCAACGTCTTTTACTATTTTTGTGTGACGATTGTTATTCCTCCACTATACTCGTATACTCATCGTCTATACATATCTAAACAATATAATAATATGGTGATGTGTATATAAAAAAAAAAAAATGTTACGTCTCTTCTAAATTTTATACAATTTCACATCATTAATCACTTTGATTTCTTGTGTTTGTAAATTTTGCGCGCTCTTCTAAAATTTTCATAATTTTAAAAGAATCCCAAAAAAAAAAAAATCGCATCCCTCTTTGACGTACGTATAATAAAATAGAATTTATAAATTAAATATTTAATAATTTTAAATTAAAGATGTTATTCAGTAAAATAACAAAAGGTAGGGCAGCCCAAGTTGAAAGGTGAACTAAAAAAATCGGTAAAATCCACTATGTTCTGCAAACCAAATTCATTTATCATTTCAAATTGAAGATGAAAACGGTTTTTGTTTCAGGTTTTTATTTTTTTAAAGTCGAGGTGGCCTCATAAAAGGGGAAAATGTTTATAATTTTAGTGACCTTGAAACTCGTAGATAATTTATGGATTTTCTCTAAATTATTATTTGGTTAAACACTTAAATAGAGGACGAAGAAGGGTGTCAAATATATATTCGAACTTTTTTTTTTATGATCTAATTTATAAATTGGGTTAATTTACTGTGATTTGGGTTAATATTTTAATCACGTTTTATTTTAAAGACGATGTTTTAGCAGTTTCGAAATTTTCATTCTCTCAATTTAATTTAAATACTATATATTCAGATTCTAGACGCGATTAGAAAATGGCCATATTATAATGGGTGCTTTTATTTTATTCATTCTAGCGGAATTTGTTGCTGAGAATGGTCTTCCGAGACGTTTACGTACTGCCTACACAAATACACAATTACTGGAGCTGGAGAAGGAGTTTCATTTTAATAAATATTTATGTCGTCCGCGTCGTATTGAAATAGCAGCTAGTTTGGATTTAACGGAACGTCAGGTAAATACCAATAAGAGGGGTGGCCAAATCAAACAAAGTCAAAATGTTTCTAAATACATATGTTTACAGGTGAAAGTATGGTTTCAAAATCGTCGAATGAAGCATAAACGTCAAACCCTAACGAAAACAGACGATGACGATTCAAACAAAGACGGACTTAAAGGTGATGATGATAGTCAATCGTGTAGTAAGTATTTAATATATTTACGATGCAAGACGAAAATCAAATTATTTTACTAATTTTGAATTAATTTAATTGAAGCAGATTCAAATTCGAAAAAATCATGTCAAGGTTGTGAACTACCATCGGACGATATCCCCGACTCGACGTCCAATTCACGAGGTCACAATAATAATACACCAAGCGCAACGAATAATAACAATACGAATACAACAAATAATCAAGGACCAAATAGTAGTAACAGCTCATCAAGTAGTACTAGTAGTAATAATAGTAATAGTAATTCAGCAATAATAAATTCGACAAATTCAACAACCGTAGCCACACCAAATTCAACCTTAGACATTGTTGTATCACCATCGTCTGGTCCAACATCTTCCGGCCAAAATGGTATCGGTGTGACAAATATAATAACAGCTGATTCGTCGGTAGCTTCGAGCCTGGATGAAGAAGAGGAACAAATACCAATGAAGATTAAGAAAAAAGAAGAAACTGGGAAACTTAGAGTAAGAAACGTGCGTATTATATTCAACGATTTGTTTCATATTTAAGTTTATACAATGCATTTGTAGGTAAAAAAGGAATCGCTGACCACCGCAAAGACATCTCCATTCTATAATAATTTCGATGTGTATCGTCGTGATGGTGATCCAAATACGTCACCAATGAATATACATCCACCCGGTAATACGCCATTGGCCCGCAATAGTCAAGCATTTGGTATGGGACGGGGAAATAATCGATTTAGTGGAAATCAAAATGCTAATCATCAATTGCTGCAGCAAGAAATGAGCGCAATGGGAATTGTTCCGGGAAACACGGCATATTTCCCAGCCTACTATAAACATCAAGAAGGCGCATTTTATGGAAAACAGCAAGCAGCTCAACACGATATAGATTTTCCGAATGCAATCAATAATAAGCCGCACCAATTAGAATTGAATCATCACCATCCGAAAATTCATGATCCACTCGCTTTTCCCGGGCAACATCATCAAGCATTACAAAAACAAGAATTTAACAATCATCATATAAAAGCCGATTTCCATTATAATATGAAAGGTGGAGATTTTAATGCACACCATCAAAAATTGGCACCGCACGAATTTCACCACCTCAAAAATCATCATCATCCGTCATCGGTCGGTTTAATCGGACCAAACCACCATCAATTTCATCAAAATCACCACCATCAAAGTTCAGTTTACTATGCTAATTCGCATGTGATTGATGGTGCGGCGGCTGCTGTAGCAGGTGCACCAACATCAGCCGCTATGTTACAACAATCGAATGGCGTTGGTAATGCTTTACAATATCAAAATCAATATTATCCGAACGAATATGAAAATGCCGCGGTACTAGAACAATCCGGATACTATGAATCAAAAACGCAAACCTCATATTATGACAATTTAAATTATCATCCGAATAATGGTGGCGAATACCCGGCAGGGCAACATCCGCACCATGAACCAAATTATATGACACCACCGTCAAGTCTTCAAGCCGATAGTTGTGATAATTTTGGTTTTACACAATATTATGAAACACCACCGCCACCGCCGCCTCCTGCGACAAATTCAACTGCTCCAATAACAGCAAACGCCGTAAATACAAGCAACAATAATGCAATTATTGGTCATAATGGTGGCGGTTTTATTCACCATAGTGCAAATATTATACCACCACCGCCACCATTATCAAATCATCATCCTGGGGCGCAACAACAAGCTGCTGCTGCTGCTGCCGCGGCCGCCGCCGCCGCCGCTGCCTATCCACATAATACAAACGAAGTGAATATGGAGAATTCGAATAGTTCGTCGGATTTTAATTTTTTGAGTAATTTAGCGAATGATTTTGCGCCTGAGTACTACCAATTGAGTTAGTTCAATTTTATTTTTAAAAGCAAATTTTTTTTTATTGTTTTTGTTGTTAAATTATATTATATAGAATGTACATAGATTTAAGGACAATTAAACGATAATTCTTCGATATAATATTTGTAAATCAAATCGCACAAAATAACAATACATGACGCGCAAAATAAATCTTAAGTACTTAGCATCTAGATTGCTGAAATATAATTTGATATGGCGTCTTGGGTGAGCGATATAATACATTTTTAGGGCCGACCACATTTTCATCTGAATTTTATGTTTTATCTTAATTGTATTGATTTATAAAATGCAAAAGGTTTTGGTAAATCACGTTAAAAGGTGAGGGCACCGTATATTATTTGAAAAAATCAGGAACCATTTTTTTGTACTAAACTTTATTATGTGAATTACCAACGCTGATGCCACTAAAATCGAATAATTTGGTATTGCTTTTCTTCAAAAATCTACAACTATTTCAAAATTACTAATTCGTTTCAAAAGATGTTTCAATACCATTAACATAGTCGTTAAATAGTTGTGAATAAAGTTTGGGAAATCAAACGTATGATGAACAATAAACCAGAAAAAAATGTAAACTAAAGTCTAAAGAACTTGATATATAGAATACGTACAGAAATGTGAATTGACAAATATTTAAAAATTAATTTAAAAGTTTTGATTACTTGGCGATTGCAATCGACCTTGCATATTGTACAGTACAAGAAAATAAAACAAAAATGTCAGTGGAATCGTCAAAATTTTCAAAATGAAACAGAATATTTCAAAAATTGCAAACTTTTTTAAAATTCGTTCAAAATTTCAGGGTGACATGTTTTACCATTACTTTCGATTCGCCTTAGATAGTATTTTGTCTCTTGTAACAAGAATAAAATTATACTCTACCTCGCTTTTTCAATTATGCTTTTTGTAAAGCTACATATCTCAGCTTGCTCGAATAAAACAACATTCTATTTTTACTTTTATTCACCACTAGCGGAATACCCGGTATTTCCCGGGATAAATGGTACCTTATATTTATATGGAATCACAGCTTTGGGCGAAGAAATTTTGTAAATCTTCTGTAACTCCTCTTAAATACTAGGTATTGCTTCTTGGTAAAGAATATTTTAAGTTTTTTTTTTGGAAGCAAAAATTTAAAGATTTGTTCGATTGTCAACCCTTGTGCCACGTAACTGATGGATTCAATAAATTGAGGGACTCTCTCAGATAGAAAACTATATATTTTTTGTTGCTTTGTGATAGTGTCAATTCCTTGATCAATCCAAGATTTGTATAGTGGTGGTTCCAGCAATTTGATTTAGAACGTGGTTATCTTGTTGACGTTGTTGTTTATTGGAGTTAGATTGCAATTTTATACACATATTAGAGTTGATGTCCATCCTTATTAACAGTTTACCCAGTTCTGAAGTTATAAGAAAGATTTTATTGTTTCCAGCCGAAATATCCGGCCAATAAATACTGGCTAAAGTCAACAGACAACTCAAAACTTTTCTATTATCCAAATACACTTTCTGAATAGGTTTTAATGTAATTTTTATTAAATTTATAATTCGCTTGGGAAACACTATAAACTAAGTATAATGTGTGATTTTTTGTTTTCGGCCAACAAGTGGAGGTTACGCGTCGAAGAGACCCTGAGCAGGCGACATAGAGCTACCCATATAAGGCAAGGCGATCATAGATGTAAACCAGCTACCTTCATTGTTTGTCCGTGTGATTTGTTTACTGCCATCGCATATGCCATTTTCAAGGGGAACTGTAAACCTTTGAACTGAAATGTTAGGTTGTTGGGTATAATTGGTATGCGTGGTATCCGAACCCTTTTTCCTTTAGCTACCCGGTCATAATAGTGACTCTTACAACATATCTGCCAAGTTGACTGCCAAGTAATCTTGTACCAACAAAGCCGGCACACCCACTGTTAAATGAACTATGTGTGAGAGTACTCCAAATATTTTCAGTGAATTAAGAAACTCAACTGGATATTAGGTTCTGTAGGTTTAAAATTTATTTGTTTATTTCAGCAACCGTTTCATTTCTGGATGCAAATATTACTCGTTCACAAAATCAATCCTCAGAGTGCATATTTCTTTAAAAATGTTCACAAACTTTTGCAATGAGTTCCTCCTCTGAGTTAGCAACATTGCAAAAGTCGTTCGTGAAATGGATTTTATTATCAGCGTCTGTATCGAGTTCTGCTTGACCTATTTTTAGTCATTTGGCCGCATATTCAATCGATTCCGTGTCATTGTAGAGTTGCATTCGCATGTTGGTGGTTAAGTGTGGTGTCTGTACACTGTGCCAGAGTAGAGATGCATTCAAGCAAGCTTTCATTTCAACCGCGGGGATTCCAGGTGGTTCTAGGAATGATTGGTAATATTTGCCGCAAGTCGCCTGCCTCAAATGCACGTTTGTGTGACATTGTGCATTCATACCACACTAACAGCTTAAACTGCCGCGCTGTTGGCGATAGAAATCACTATATCTTCAATCATTACAAATTTCGTCGTTTACGTCAAATCCGAATAAAACCCTTGTAGCCTGTGCAAGTGTGCAATATATCTATACTGACAGAGCATTTTTATATTTTTCCCATAGTTCTATTGGGTTTGACAGCCTACATGTGCATATCAACATTGCAAACAGTTCGCACACATTTGCCGATGAGCGATATTCACCAGCTCCTCCAATCGTAGAATGCCAGTGGATAAATTCACTCGGTTAAAAACGTGGTTTGAATTCTTTTAAACCAAAAAAATTAAACCAGAATAAACCACCCGAATTCAAACAAGAAAATTTTAAACCATACCCATATTATTCACTACTTTTCTGGTTTAAATCTGTTTGATTTATTTTGGTCTATTTCGTTATTGGTTTATTTTTT
The DNA here is from genome assembly GCA_963556165.1 of Tipula helvola. Classification (NCBI taxonomy): domain Eukaryota; kingdom Metazoa; phylum Arthropoda; class Insecta; order Diptera; family Tipulidae; genus Tipula; species Tipula helvola. The sequence continues at coordinate 18,370 of CAUVYM010000544.1, forward strand.
GAACCAGTTTAACGGCGATGAAATGTCAGATTTGCTCGATTTGACAACCATTTGATAGCCATTTGTTATTTCACTTTCCATATTAATCTTTCGTTATTCGTGTAAGGTAATGTAGAAAAATTTTCTGTGCATTTGTATTTAATAAATAATTTCAATGTGGAACACGTCTAATTGGGGGTTTTGATCGGCCAAGATTGCTGGCAATGGCAAATCGCCCTCGTCGATGTTACCAATGTCGATGCAGATGTTGTGCAGCACACAGCACACAGATATAACTTAAGTCCAATTGGCGCAGCTGCATGCCCGATATGAAAATCGGGAAACGTCGTTCCAGCAGCCCATAAGAGCGTTCGACGACATTACGCGTAGTGAGTATCGCTCTTTAGAAAGGAAACAATATAAAAAGAAACGGGTAAAGAAATACATTGGATTAATTATTTGAATCAAAAAAATGATTGCTTCCACCGCTGATACGCCTTTTCAGCATTACTTAATTGCTCAGGGTTACGGTTGCATCTGAATGGCGTACACAAGTAATGTGTATTGCCATAGCCACCATCGCTGCAACGATCACATACTCCTCAAGTTCGCCAGCTTCGAATTGTTGATGGACGAAGGAATTGCAGAATATGGTCGAGTCATGAGTCGAGCCAGGCCATAGCATGGAAGTCTCGCAAAATCGCGTTGCACACCTGTAGGAACAATAATCAAGATGGAGCAATGATTGAAATTAATGAAAACCTGAAAAAGCATATATATCCCTACCGGGGGCAGAATATTCGGGATTGTTGGCTGGGAATTGCCAATATAACCGGCTGCCGTTTGCTCAAAGTTGCCACAGGCTAGCATGCGGATTACAGCGAGCAATTTGTATTCTGCTCCACTCACGTGAACTGAAGGAATACAAAAAAAAATAAACAACAGGAATTAAAATATATCTTAAGTTACTATAAAGTATTCGCGAAAGTCGACGTCATCGTGAGTCATTGGAGCGCTTGTAGGTTAAAAACGATGCACGATGTTAATTAAAAACATACACTTTTCACTATTTTAACAATGCTTAAATAATTTATTGAAAAAGGAAAAATTGTTCTCGTCGCTCGTTTTCAATGTGTACCGGCCTTAAGAGTATAATTGTTTTACAATTAAAAATTGTCTATTCAAAATTTCGAAATTCTGTTGTCGGCCATAGCGTAATGTTTATGCAGTTGATTATTAAGCAATGAGTCCTATTTTCACCACTAATCAAAAAAACACATAACAACTACCGAGTTATTTGAAAAGCATCGTTGCACTGACCACAACGTGGTCAACTGACAACGTTTTTTGATTACTCAGTTTAAAATGTTAGGAAAGCGTTTTAAGAGAGGCGGACAAATGCGTTGACATTTCAGCAATATATATTCTTGTTGTTGTTTCGAGTAAGAATTCAAATGTTTTAACTACTTACTGCTTTTTTTCTCGTATTCATAGCTGTTTGTACAAAAATTAAAAAAAAATTAAAATCTCACACATTTTAAAGGAAAATTTAGTTTTAATAACATAACTTATACCGGTTAGATAGCACAGTTGGGATAATGCTGATGTGGCATGAAAAGTGATATTCATTATCGTGATTACGAGATGTAATCGAAATGAACACAAATGACCCCTCTCGGTTCAGGGCGAGCAATCTTTTAGACCAGAACTACAGCAGATGGCCAATAAAACTCCTTCTTGCGAATGATTGCAAAAACGAACAGCGAAAACTATAAAACAGCGTAGGTAGAATATAAATGAAATAAAAACAGCAACACCAAAAATTGAAATATTTTTAATTAATCAAAAATTTATACAGATATTTAATTTATTGGAATTTTGAAACAATTACGTATCGCAATTAAAGTTTGAAAGTTGTTGATTGTAAATTTGTTTATCACGTGTAATACCTATACATTTTCTTCTAAACTAGAATAAGTTTCTTCTTTTCTCATAAGGCACAGCCTACAGAAATAATTGTGTGAAAAGTATTGAGAAAATCCAGGTATGGAATTCAAACTAAGGTTATCGCCGATCACCAGACCCAGCGCAAAATAAACTTTTATAATTCCGTCATCCATTTTAAAGCCAATACCCGTAGTTTTCAAAAGATTAAATTCATCCACCAAAGAGGCGAATGCGTTATTATAATTTAAAATTTTAATTATTTGCGATTTGACAAACATCGCTACAAAAATGTTGCATAATTGGGAATATACCTGTGGTAGTATTGGAAAACTATAGTAAAATGCTGCAATGGATTGATTTCCTGATCTATTTCCTATGGGATTGTTGGTTTCGAAATCGTCATAGAATAAAAATATTTGGATCCGACGTTCATATTTGATTTGTTGTAACTTTCTTTGCCACAGCTCGCCTTGAACGAAATTACTCAGAACAGTTTTAGTTTCTAACAGTTGTTTGCCACTTTCCAATGTACTTTTCAATAATTGTTCTTTTTCAAAAAAAAATTTAATTTGAAAAGAAATAGGCATTAATAATCTTTCACTTTTAATCTCTTTAATATTTAATTTTCTTTTTTCAAGTTTCTCAGCAACTTGATTGTTAATAATAAATATTTTTGGCCCTAAATAAAGGCTTTTATTCGACAATTCCTTCAGAAGCAAGTATTCTAAACGTATTTTTTCAAATGGATTTTCGCACAAGCTGAAAAATTTATCGATTGACCTGGTTTTATCATCCTCACAATTCCTCTGGTAGGTTCTGATGTTGGAAATGATTACGCACACTAGTTCTCATACCTCGTCCATTTAAAGCAGATTTATCTATGCATATTTTTATATTGTTTAATTTTTCCTCATTTTTTTTTAATTTCGTTTGGTGAGCGATTGTTTTGAGGGAAACATTTCCACCTATTTGAACTGCAAACATTTAAAATTAGAACCAATAAAAAATGTACTGCACCATAATTACCATGAGGGGACGTCCTTTAATGATGTCACGCAATTTTTAACAATTTTTAACCACCCCTCTCCCCTATGTCACAGTTCGTCACTTTTTACTAAACCCCCTCCCCCTTTAGTCACATCATGACTCGAAAAAATACAAACCATAAATATTTACTAAGGAGACACTGTGCAATTGCACAACATTTTATTTAAAAAGCGTGACATCATTAAAGGACGTCCCCTGACAGCAAACTACCGTAATTATCAAAACTCACAAGCTTTGCTAAGAAACATGATTAATATTTGCATTAAAAATATTATTGTTGCAAATAAAGAAAAATGATTAAAACCAAACAGTTGTATGATATTTCGGAACAAAATTTACCATATTTATTTGTTTTGTTTTTTGTTATAATTTAATTTTATTTATTTAATTTATCGTAATCACAAATTTAATTTAATAATTTTTGTAGTAGGTACATGCACAGAAATTCGTGAAGAAATATAGAGGGACTTTTTCAGTAATGGGCTCCATTTTTCCAGCAATGGGCTGTTCACTTTTGTCAGTAATAAGCCCTTTGTTTTTACTTTTACATTAATTTACAATTTAATAATAACTTGCTTTACTTGAGTTGTAATGCAAGGCTTGTATTAAAAATTAAAATTATTTTTTTAACTGTACAGAGCCACTCTTAGCACAACCGAAATGGTAGCTTCTGTATTTACAAACAGAGCATGTAATTCCTACTCTGCTGCATGTAAAACGTCCGGCACATTGATAACAAATGCCTGTTTCAGCAATGCAGTTAAAATAATTTTCTTTGACTTCAATTGTCGAACGTGGGGTACATTGTGTTCTGGCCCGTTTGTTGAAGGCCATTTTCAGTTATTACTGGCTGGTTTACGTTTCGTTGTAAATCTTTTGTTGTATTTGTTTTACTGCCACTTTTAAACTTTGCTTCGTTAACAATATTTTTTTGGATTGTTTTTTAAGTGAATTGTTTTCGCCAGTCTCTCCTTTTTACGTTCGCCTTTAGCTAAATTTCCTCAAATTTCCTTTATGTTTCACTGTTTAATGCGATACTCCTTTTCAATATCAGCTTGTTGCTTTTTCAAAATTGTAACCTTTTCAGTTTTTTGGAATGGTGTTGGCGATATTATAAAACTTATGTGATCGGTGTTTCTAATTCCCATTCGCGCAAGTGTTGCGGGTATAGTCAGGTAACTATCAATTTGCATACTTGGATGATCCAAATGAATGACTGGTATGCCACACAAATCAAAATTTTGCGGATTCTGAAACTAATTCGCATTTTACTTCCAAATTAATGCTAGTAAAAATTCAATTAAAATGTAAAACGCAGGGCGTTTTTAACATTTCAGTTGGATTTTTTCCTTTTATATATTTTGATTGAAATCCACGGTTTAAGCTTTATGTTTGAATTATGCCTATTTATATTTTTGAAACATGAATCAGCTACTTTTTAAGCATTGAAACCATATTGGTTAAAATTGTATTGGGGTTACTTAGTCCTAGTACGCTAGAATAATTGTGACAGAATTAATAAGTTACAAAAATCCATTTGACGACAACATAAACATTACTGATCATTACCGGAAGCTGGAAAGTTCAAAATATCAATGTTCAAATCACCAACAATTATTACACTTTGATTTTTAATTTTCGAGATGAAATTTGAAAACACAAATAAATGTTGAAATTAGAATAAATTGTAGTCGAGACACACAAACAATAATATATGTAATATAATTAATTATTGTTACAGCAACCTATACATTCATAATTAGAAAGATTATAATAACTTAACTCAAATTTACAACTATGTAGTTTATCAAAATTTTCGCGCATGCTACGAATGTTTTAATAGACAACCGAGAAACTACCTCTGGTTACAGAATTATTACACTGATAAGTGCTAGAATTTACTAAAATGGGCTCATTAAAAAAATCATCGTTAGAATAATTATATAAATTTCTACTTAAATCCCAATTGAGTTGACTGGTGCAGCGGGTGTCCACATTTGTACACGAGTTTTCATTGGTGTACGCAAATATCGATGAACAGAACTACTTATGACAACTCCTGTTGGCCAAGTATCTGGGGTTAGGGTTAAAATCGGTCAAGATACTTAGAACTAAAGTTTTGCTCGATACGTTGTCCGTTCATTGCTCACACTTAACGCTTGTCTCTTAGTTCCCCCTTCGTGTAACCGGGTCCTACAAACTCAAGACGCAGTCTTTTCTATATATTGAAATGAAATTGTTTAAACAAGCAGCAAATGGTACTAAATGTTACTTTGGTTTGCGTCACATTTTTCATTTCAAAAATTTCAAACAGATTTGTCCCTAAAGAAGTTTCACTTCAATAATCCAATTATAAGCGCCCCTCGGCTTTTTAATGGTAAAATTAGGTAAACTGACCCAATACGTATACAAGTTTATTGCATTTTCAAGTCAAATTCAGGCCGATTAGGAATGAACTTGGCTATTACTTAACCAATTATTATGAAATTCTGGACGCAATATGGAAATGGGATTCTGAAACTGGTTTTATGTGATTTCTGGAATTTGGCCAATTACGAAGGAACTTAGGCGTTTCTTAACCGGTTATGATCAAATTCAGCCTGCACGATAGAAAAATGGCTTATTAGGAAGGAACATGAACAGTTCTTAGCAGATTATGGTGAAATTTGGCATGCACGACGGAAATGGGGTTCTAAGATTAGTTTTAGTTGAAGTTCTGGAATATGGTCAATTAGGAGGAAACTTGACTGTTTCCTTTTTATAATGAAATTCAGCATGCACGACGGAAATGGGATTCCGATAAGGTTTTCACGTTAAGTTCTGGAAAATGGACAATTAGGAAGGAACTTGGTAATTTCTTAAACGATTATGGAAATTGGATTCTAAGATGAGTTTTATATGAAAATTTGGAATACAACCAATCAGGAAGGAATTTAGCCCTTTCTTTACTGATTAGGTGAAGTTCTGGAATATGACCAATTATGAAGGAACTCGGTTATTTCTAAACCGATTATGATGAAATTCGACAAGTACGACAAAATCGGTAAAGAAACAACTAAGTTCCTCCCTAATTGTTCTTATTTCAGAAATCAATTTTAAAAATAATTTTAGAACCCCATTTTATCATAATCCGCTAAGAAACGGCCAAGTCCTTCCTAATTGGCCATATTCTAGAACTTCATGTAAAACTGGTTTGAGGATCTCCAATTTCCTTCATAATTAGCCGCAGTTTCCAGAACTTTGAGTAAAAATCATTTTAGAATACCATTTCCGTCGTGTATGCTGAATTTCATCATAATCGGTTGAGAAACGGTCAAGTTCCTTCTTAATAGGCCATATTCCAGAATTTTATCTAAAACTCATTTTAGAATCCCGTTTCCATCATGCATCCTGAATTTTATCATAATCGGTTAATAAATAACCAAGTTCCTTTTCCTAATTGTTCATTTTCCATCGTGCATGTCCAATTATTACATTAATGCCCAGCAGGGGTGCGACAAGGCTACTAGCCGCCGGGGTGCAATTAATTTTTGCCACCCCACAAATTTGCTTAAAAAAATTATTATTAAATTATTCAATATACGACGCGATGGCGCAAGTCAAAGAAAGTAAGAAACTTTTGCTGATCAATGAGAAAAAAGAAACATTTGGAAATGAAATAATAAACATATAAGTTTATTTCACAAAATAAATGTTTTTACATGTTGCTTGTTTAAAAAAAGTAAATAGTTTTACACTAAATAAAATAAATCATTTAAATTTAATACTAAATTCAATTCAATTCACCCCCGAATATTGGGGGCCACGAAATCCCCATTACTTTTGCAAAGGCATAGAAAGGTTTTTCTGATATGAATCAGAATATTTATACAGGATCAGTGAATGATCAACAAATCAGCAATTTTCAAAAAATCGATTGTCGAAGAAAGTTTTTTAAGTTTTGGCAGAGATGAGTAAAACGCTAAAAAATCTGACTTTTCGACAATTTTGTCAAAAATAGCTCAAAAACCCTAAATTATGATCAAAAACTGTCGAAAAGTGTCAAAATCTGTCTAAGTGTCAAAAACTGTCTAAAAGTGTAAAAATGGTCGAAAAGTGGTCGATATTGAGAACAAAAGGAAACAAAATATTCTTATTCTTAAATGAGCCAGTTTTTGAAATACACTGATAAATTTTGAAAATGTTTAGACTGTTGAAATAGTTCGGAACGTAAATAAAGTTAAAATTTTACATTTTTCAATTTTTTTCGCTGTCAAAAAGTCATGTCAAAAAGTGTCAAAAAGAAAGATTGTCAAGAACTCGTGTCGAAAACTGTGTCATAAATACTATTTTTCGGCACTACCCATCTCTGGCATAAACATTTCGACTGTCGAGGCCAGTCATATGACAATGCGAGTCTAAAATTGTAGAGCAAAATAAAAGGGTATTGGATGTTCCGTGTGGGAGACATAACGTTAATTTGCTCATTTAAAACAAGGAACTTTTTCATTAGCATAAACAATCATTATAAAATATTTGCTGCATCTACAAAGCGTTTACAAATTCAAACAAATCATTTAAAAATAAGTCTCAAACCACCAAGCAATACTCGCTGGGAATATTGCTTTAAAAGTGTTAAAGCAGTAAAAAATGAAATTAATGAGATTATTCTTGCTCTTGACGAACTAAAAACTGTGTTCATCCCGACTGCAAAAGTGCTGCCGAATTCTTGAAAAACCAATTAATCCTTTCGAATCTAATTGAAATTTAAAATATATTTGTATTTTTAATTTGTGGGCCCCAAATTTTATTCTGCACCGGACCACCAAAAGTTACCATACGGCTCTGCAAACATAGTATAAATTGAGTAACCACAAAAAATTGACTCGCGTCGCTTTTTTTATTCCAAAATCATTAATGATGTTTGAAAGGACTAGCAAGGGAATCTTTAAACTGTCAAATTCAAAAAATTATGAAACCTATTCAAAATTGGAGTAGGTACTCTGTGATACATTAATAATCGGTAAACAATCCTTTTTTAAGGGTTAAAATTACCCTTCGCTTAAAAAAATCTATTTAAACCTTAAAGGCCGGTACGCTGCTGAAGTGAAATGCAATTTTTCATATAAAATTGACACAAGCGAAAACGAAAATGAAAATTTCACCGCTGAATTTCACTTTGTGGTACGCAGTTTAGCTAGCGAAATGGGAGTTTTCATATTAGAATACAGATGTCTCTCTTTTATCTCCACACATTTTTCACTTCATTTTTATTTTTTCGGACGATAAATTTTGACAATTTCATTAGTTTTACCGTTGTGAGAATAATCAACTATCGAAGCGAATTTTATTGTATAAAATATGTTGTCAGAAACAACATGAACTTACGCGCACTAAAATATTTACGAAACTAGTCAAATTAAATTTTCACGTCAGATTTATCTTCCTATTTTTGGAGATCAGTGAAAATTTCATTTCACTTGAACAGCGTACTAGACTTAAAACACAAAAAATATTTTTTAGAAATATTAGCTCCTTTACGATTCGTTTTCTTCGCTATGTTTCGAACGTCGTAGTCTTTCTCGATCCATTTTAATCAAAATATTATCATATCCAAATTATAGTGTCAGTTAGTTTATAGGTAAAACCTAGTACGCTGTTCAAGTGAAATGAAATTTTCACTGGTCTCCAAAAATAGGAAGATAAATTTGACGTGAAAATATAGTTTGACGAGTTTCGTAAATAATTTAGTGCGTATACCTTCATGTTGTCTCTGACAACATATTTTATACAATAAAATTCACTTCGATAGTTGATTATCCTTAAAACGCAAAAACAAATGAAATTGCCAAATTTATCTTAACAGTCCTGGAAGATGAAAATGAAATGAAAATGTATAGAGATAAAATAGAGACATCTGTATTCTAACACGAAAACTCCCATTTCGCTAGCTAAACTGTGTACCGCAAAGTGAAATTCAGCGGTGAAATTTTCATTTTCGTTTTCGCTTATCTCAATTTTATATGAAAAATTGCATTTCACTTCAGCAGCGTACCGGCCTTAAACAAGAAACAAACGGCGATAGAATATGATGTGATGAATACACGTCTAAACAGTGGCAATGTATATTCTATTTTTTTTCTTTTGAACTTTTTTCTATTTTATGTTACTACTATTGTACGAGAGATGGCTAAACGGCAGCGGAATATTTTTATTCAGTTAACGTGATACAAAAAAAAATTATTGATTGTTTGTTGGTTGAGTTTTTTTTTCTCCAAAAATTACCAGCGCGCGCCCTCGCACTTCGTGCGCCGGGGTGCCGTGCACTCCTAGCATCCCCGCTAGGCGCGCTTCTGATGCCCAGTTGCACAACAAAAGCCAACACCCATCAGTTAACTAATATTTCCTTTTTTTCTTCTGTTATGAAAATGCGACTTGTTTTCTTCTGTTATGAAAATGCGACTTGTTAATTTTGTTTTATGTAGAAATATTTGTCATTCAGTTAAATATTTATGTCGAATTATTTCAAATCAATCCGAATCAAAAAATTGATCTGGATTGATAATTTGACATTACATATTCTTTCGAAAGACATAAATTGATTTTTGTTTTGATCCGAATCATTTGTAACGAATCCAGATTTTTTAGTAGATTTCATCAAAATTTCACAAATACATAGAAATGTAAACGTCAAAATTAATATAAACAAAATGATGCAATGATGCGATTGTCATCTTGAAGTGCCGTGTTTGCACAAAAATTAAGGCATTTCTGATTTGTTTTAATTTTTTTTTTCCTGTATACAGAAACATTTTATTGTTTGATTGTATAAGTAGTGAAAAAAGGTGGTTTTCTTTTCTCATCCTACCTGAAAATGTAGAGAGATTTTCTTCTAAGATTTTTCAATCATTAATTCTAAACAATATAGAGGACGCAAATTATCGAATAATATATTCAAGCCGAGTGAATTTTAGTACATAAATATTTGAGTCAAAATGTCCAAATTTACATTAGTGGAAATTAAACAAGTAATATTTATGGCCGTATTACGGGCTTTTTTTTAGTTTCATCATAATCGGTTAATAAATAACCAAGTTCATTCCTAATCGGCCTGAATTTTATTCGAAAATGCTATTCGCGATTTGCAACAAAGTAGCTGACATCTGGTGAAAACAATATGAACAAAATTTAACCATAGAACAAGGGGGATCAGAACTGTCAAACATTTGAATTTGACAATACTCGTCCCCTTTACTTACATAGAAACCAACGCTAACTACATTTGATGAAAATCGCCAATTAAATGGATATTTAAACTTTCTACATTTCGACCTAAGGGACAATCAAAAATCAGAGACATGCCAATCGCCAATTATTCTAATAAACCGACTGAAACGCTGAATAAAAAAAGCACTAATTTGATATGACACCTAAACTAAATGGTATCTTAAATTTTTCTCATCCAGTTAACACATAATGCAGTCAAAAATAATCTTAAAAACCGGTTTTTACAATAATGTAATGACCTAATGACATTGATAATATATTATTGTTTCATCCATCCTTCATTATGATTGTATTTTTATTTTACTATGCTGATTGCGGTTTTGTGGATTTTTTTTCGATATTGTGAATGACGACTACCTCCTAATCTAAATTAGTAGAATTGGTGTATTTGGTATAGGTCAGTTTTTGACAGTTTTGAATGCACACAAAACCAACAAAAATGTCTAAACATTTTGTTGGTTTTGATACGCAGCATTTCAATAATAAGAAATGTGTTAGAGATAGAGAGTACGATAAAACACGTTACAAAACCAATACAAGAACGCCAGTAAAAAAGTCGTTCATTAATAAAAGAAAGAGAAACGAATCGGCCTCTTCTACAATGCAATACATTTTAAATAATAAAGACGTCGATGAAACTAGCGACTTGGATTTATTTTTCAAAAGCACGGCCAGAATGGTTAAAAGATTTTCCCCGTTTAACCAATCGCTAGCTAAATCTTCTTTGCGGTAGTTTCGGAATTAGAGATGGAGGAAATATCGCAACAGATATTACAACCAATAGCACCAAAATCCAGGCCAAGATCACAAATATTTATACGTAGCGATAGTTTATTCAATAATTCTACGATACATTCACCATTACCTAAGGCGTCATCTTCATATCCCATACTCAGGTCGTCCAAAATAATCAAACCATTATTATCAGTCAAGCGAGCGGTGCGATAAATGATATATCGCAACAGACATTTAAACCAATTCCATTAAAATCGATGACAATGCCACATGTAACCACAAATAGTAATAGCTCCTCTGGCTCTGATAATTTTATGATTCAGCTACAATCACCTGTCGAAGTGCCGAAACGTTCATCTAATGTTGCTTCTCATACTATATGGTGTCGCTACCACCTTTATTTTATACAGTACCGAGAACATTACCATCACCGGCAAACACACGATTTTTTTTATCCATTTCAAGTTTTGAAACTCCGGAAGGGTAATCACAAATAATTTCCCATCTACAACCAACACCATCACCATCACACTTAGATATAAATAAAGAGGCGTACGATGGAGTAACTCTATTTTATTCCAATTTCTCAAACAGTTTAAGTGACAATGATTCTGAATAATCAGAAATTGTTTTTATGATGACATTCAGGAATTGTTATTAAGAATAAAATAATAAAACATGATTACCTTAAACATACTGCTAATATTCCTTTTGGTCCTATAGCCTGTTTAAACGTTGTATCCTGCTTTCGTATTGAATTTTCTATTTTTCTTAACAACACATGAAAATTGTACTGTGTCATTCTAAAATACTGATAAAACTTTTATTCGTCGTCCATCAACTGTGGGAAAATCGTCCAAAATTCACATTCGGTTTGCCTTATTTCTTTAACATTTTGTCTACGGCGAAACGACGATGACGACAACGAGGATTCTGCTGTTCCTCTTCTTCATCCTGCGAAAGAGCCATCACACAGACATCCTTAAGTTTGAAATTAGAAAACATTTTACCTTTATAGATGTAACACTTTTATATATAAATATTATGAACACTACACAGAAAATATTTAAAATTTCTACGTGTTTTAATCGATACGTATATAAATACGTTTATATTTATTCGAGGGATAAAGACAAAATACTAAATATTAATAATTTGTTATTGTATTTTCCGCTCTACGTATGCATCGTAGAATCGAAGATACGAATGCACACCGAAATAAATACGAACTCAATAGATGATCTGATATCTGAACTGAGCTGAAAATATAAATAGTAGTTGATGTATGAGACGATGGATGAATGTGCTGAAGAAAAAAGGATTACCGTTATTACATTCACCAAAAAAACAATGAAATATTACGATTAGCTTGGATATTACGTCTTTTATATTCAGTTGGCCCAATACTGGTTAGGAAGTTTATTGCTAGGTGTTTAACCCTATTTGAATGAAAAGATATGTTTCGTATCCGGTACAATCCCCTGTTAAGGGTTAACTATGTAGCATTCTCGTTGCATATACTACTTAATCCAGAGTCATTGTTAAGCAGCTTTTTTGCGTTTGCTTGAGTTTATTTAAAAATGAATTTCTTTGATTTGGGTATTAACTGTTACAAATTTGTTTTGTCGACTATTAGAGTCTTTAGTAGAGAGATTTAATATAATTCTATCAAGCTCGATATCCTGCTAGTAGCATTGCAATTTAAGCCTACACACCGTATATAATTTAACCCATTTGAATCAAATTCATTTAAACGCTACAAAAACGTTATTAAAATTCCGATGTCGACATATTCAGTGCTTCAACTGTATAACACAGCCAAAAAAATAATATTCAATGAATTTTTGTTTTGTTTTCGCCACCAAACCCATTCTATCAGAAAACAAAACAAATTCCGCCCTCAGTTCATGAAATTTCTTTTACATTTTTTCTTTCTTTTTTCATCCCATTTTTGTGGGTTTTTGTCTATTTTTTTATTCTCATTTGGGTTGGTTTTATATATTCGACACAACTCAGCACATGTACGAATACATACATACTATATAGTTGCAATACAACAATTTTTTTTCTCTTTAACACAAACGTTTTTTTATTTCTTTCAATTCTCTGCTTGCTCGAAATGCTGCATGCCTGGTAAAAAATTCAATGTTTTGTTGGAATTTTTGTTTTAAAATGTACACAACAAAAATAAAACTAAAAAAAATAAAGTTTGTTTCAACTTGATTCGTTTCATTGCCGTTCACAATTTCTCGTTCAACAAATTTTTTAATTGCATTGTGGCTGTTTTGTTCTAAACAAACATAGTTTGTCGACTGAATAACGTCACAATATGATCCATTTTTAAATGTTTACTTGCTAAGCGGTCAGAATTGTGAGAACGATAAAAATTGTACCGGGTACATATAATTTGTATCAGATACCACTTGGACATTTCATGTGGAGTTTGATGCGAGAGGATTTGTTTGTTTGTTGCGCAAACAAAGCAATACAATTTTCAAACAAATTGAGCAACACGTGGGCATATACAATTTTTAACTAGGCGAGAAGAATAAATTTCGTTTGATGGCAAAACAACCACATTTTTTATTTTATTAAATGGAACACACATTTTTTTCCCCAACCAACCGAGTGGAATGGTGGATATACAAAAAAAAAAAATCAGCATCCGATTTTTTATCAACAACCAAAAAAATCCACCCCCAATTTTTTTTATATACATATAATACATACGTACTACAGAGATACATAAATAATTCCTTCTCATTTCGATACAGAAAAGACATTTCAGATGATGGTCGTCTCTTACACATGTATAAAGGGTTCATTATATTTCAAAACAAATCGCCTAATTACACAAAACAAAAACAAAACACTATTTGCAAACAATTTTATTAAACTTCCTTTAAAGATTTATTTTTCACTAATACGTACTTAAAAGTAAAAACAATTTTAAATAATAGCAAATTAAATTAAAATAAAATATTAGAATATTAAAAATATAAATAAATAAATCAAAATTAACTTTATAAAAAAAAAAAATGTAAAAATTTAAATTTAATTTTTATTTTTATTATTTCTCTTTCTGTAAATAAACGTAATAATTATTTTAAATAATAAATTAACAAAAAAAAAAATTGTAATGAATAAAAATAAACAAAAATCATTTTTATTTAAATTAAAATTCAATATACGTAATAAAGAATATGTCTTTGTAAAATTAAAAATTAATTAATTAAATTATTTTAATAATAATTACTATTATAATATATTCTATACATTAAATTAAAATACAAAAAAATAAAAAACAGTTAAACGTTATTTTAAATATTAAGAAAATGCTAAACAAAATATAAATATTTAAATAAATATTAATTATTCTTATATAGATTTAAAAATAATTAAATAAACAAAATTTAAGTAAAATAAAAAATAAAAATTTTCGTTTTATTTTAATTTAGAATTTTTGTTATTTACATATTTATTTATTTTTTTTTTTCGATGGTTTACAAAATTAGAAAATAACTTCATTAATTGTTTTGTTTAATTTTTGTTTTTTTATTATTATAGATATACAATACTTGCATACATATGATGAATTCGTTTTAAAATAATTATAAATAAATTTAAAAACAAAATATTGATATAAAATAATAAAATAAATTTTATAAATAAAAATTTAAAAAAAAAAGCAAAAGTTTAATTTAATTAAATGTATTTAAGTAGAAAAAATTATATTTTGTTTAAGAGTTTCATTTTATTAATTTTTGTTCGTGGAATTTTTTTTTTTTACAAACAAACAAGTTGTCTGCATTGGTCTGTAATCCAAAAAATATTATTTGGGTATGACTAAATATCGAAGATTAAAAGTTCGGCATGAGTCAGCATTGTATCCAACCGCCTCATTCAAATCGAAAAAGTCATATGCCATATGTTTTGAAATTAACTAAAGTCCCACTCGCCGAATTTTTAAAATAACTTATTCCTACCCGGTAGTACAATGGTGGTTAAGTTGAAATTAAATTTTGTCTTTATTCGAAATTATGCAGCCAGGAAGATAAAATGTAAATATAGAGGGTATTTTATTACCGATTTGTAAAAATTAATTTCACCGAATACATATTCATAATTATCTAGATGGATTTTAAATTTTAAAACTCTAGATTTCAATTAAAACGAGAATTTAATTTGAATAAAATGAAAATAATCGTTACAATTTACGTACCACAATAAAATGCCATCTAATGAAAACACAGTGAAACAGAAAATAATTGTATTTCAATGTCTTTACTATCAAGTGTTTGTTTTAGAACATGTTTTAGTACAAATATTTTTCGTAAAGGTTTGTTACATTGCTAAATAGCAATGTGGTGAATAAACTGCATTATCGACATCATAGACTCTAACCATGTGTACTAAAATACATACAGTGGCTCATCACAATGAGTATTCTTTACCAATAATTCAAAGTTTCATACATTTTTAAAATTTATGTTGCTGTTATGATAACGTAATGTGCTTAGGGTAATCTGACAACCTTATATATTTTATGTAAAAATATTCTCTTGAACAAAGTTGGTACGCATCACTCGCTCGTACAAAGGAGATCAGAAAACTTAACATGGTGTCAATGGTGTAAAATTAAACTAAAAAAAAAAAATAATAATAAATTAATAAAAATGGGTGAGAATCAACCAAAATGGAAGCTGAACGAACTTAATGGAGATGCAAAAAATCTTGATAACCTCAAAATATTTATGCAGCAATGGAAGAACTATTGCATTGTTAAAAATTTATCGATTCAAACAACGCAAATACAGTTTGCATATCTAGAATATTGTCTTGATGGAGATGGATTATGGTTGTACAACTTGATGACTGAGAAATTTATTGTAGCTGAAAAAGAAAATACAACCAAACTACTGGAAACCTTCAAACAACGCTTGTCATCTAAAATAACATTCAGGTATAGTTGTTATTTATTTCAACATATCACCCAAAATAAAAGTGAGAACATCGAAACATACTTAAATCGACTACTATCCATGGCGAAAGGCTTTAATTTTGCCAATCTTGAAAATAAAATGATATGCAATCAATTTATTTTTGGTTTACGTGATGAAAAAATCCGAAATCAACTCATGGAACATGTCTACGACTGATGATGTATTTAAATTTACCTACAATGAGATTAATATTTATTAGAATTATTATCACGATTATTATAAACAAAAACTTAGCATCAAACTTTATTTATATTCATTCCTTTGACAGATTCAACAAATTGACAAGCTGATTAGTTAAAGAAATTTACATGAGCAGATGCATGTAGATCGAATTTAATTGTTTTCTAGTCATTGAATTATGTCGCTACTGCAAGCATTAAAAGTTGTTACTAGTATAAATAAATTACAATAGATAGCACCAGAAACACATAGAGGAATGCAGAATTTCCAATAAAAAAAAGCGAACAGTCATTGAAGAGAACTCATCAAAAATTGTTTGAAAGCTAAAGCTAAAAAATTTAATAAATTGTTAAAAAATTACAACTCAATTACAAGTTTTAATTTCATTGTTTTTGTGCCTTTTTTTTTTGATCGGTTACCAGAAATATAATAACGCTGGATTATAGTCAGTTGGTCCTTCGAGCCGGATCCAACAAAAATATTTGTGAACGAAGCCATTTTGTTGGATTATACGAAAAGCTGCAGCGTCACTGCGCCTATCCGCCATCGATCAAAATTCAAGCAATTTTATATATATTTAAAAAAGGGAAATTTAAGCTAACATTTTAATATCTAATATATAATGTCGGTGTCTGATATAATTGAATCATTAGCTGCTGCCAAAAAGCGTCTGGCAGTACTTAAAGGTCAGATGACCAAACTTGTGACTTACGTGAACGAAAAAGTTACAAGAACGGCAACAATTGAGGAGCTATCCGTCCGATTAGATAGGTAGAGCTCCAGTGCTACTAAGAGATTTTACGGATACAGAAACTGCAATTTTCAACATGAACGAAGCTGAGAACTCCGACATGGATAACTTTGAAGAAAATTATTACCATGTGGTAGCGAGCCTGACTAAATACATTCGAGAGGGCAATATGGCTCATCCCCAGGTAAATTTGAATGATAGTACCATACAGACGGGTATATACGCAGCCGATGTAAAGCTTCCAAAAATAAATATACCGCCATTCTCAGGAGATTACACAGAGTGGCAGTCATTTTCGGATCTATACAAGACTACCATTCACGAGAACCATTCTTTGAAACCTGTACACAAGTTCCAGTATCTCAAGAGCTTCCTGCGAGGCGAGGCAGCAAATTTCTTAAACCATTTTAATATAACAGATGCTAATTATATAGAGGCCTTTCAGAAGCTTCGCAACCGGTATGATCAAAAAATACATACTGTGAGAAAATTTATTGATATGTTTTTGGGCATAAATCCAGTTAAACAAGCAGATCAGAGGAATGTTCGAGAAGTGGTGGATATAGCAGATGAGGTGATCAGAGGTTTGAAGGCGTTAGGTTCTACTGCCGAATCAAGGGACCCGTGGCTAATACGCATATCTTAGAAGAAAAGTTGGATGGCGAAACAAAAATGTTGTGAGCCAGTCACTCAGCAGAAAATGATTTTCCTGCGCTTGATGATTTCTTCGATTTTCTACAATCGCGAGCCAATTCCTTAGAAACAGTAAAACTGAATTCTATACATACAGTAAGCCACAGTCGTTAAAGCTAAAGCAATCTTGAAAATGGCATGCTTCTACCAAAGCCGTCTGTTCAGTATGCAAGGTGGAAGATCACCTGTTGATTAACTGCCACCAATTCAAGGAAATGTCCGTGACACAGCGACGAGAGTTTATTAAAGCTAGCAATAGATGTTTCAATTGTTTGAATTCTTCACATTCATCATATAATTGTAAGAGTAAAGGAAGATGTGTTAAATGTCAAAAGAAACATCATGCCTTTTTGCACATTGATCAATCTGAAGTACCACTTTGACAGTTGCTGGAGCTAAGACTCCAAATATGTCAGTTACCGACGTGACTAGTTCAGTATCACTAGGTGCTCCAACACTTACTAGTAACAAAGATGAAGATAAAGTTTCCCAACAGCTACTACCAGCAATTCAAACAACAACCAATGAAGTAAATTCGTTCCGAGTATCAAGTTATACTCCTGCCTTTATTCTGCCAACTGCAGTAGTAAACGTTAAAACCAACGTCGGTAGAATGTTAAAGTGTCGCATTTTATTTGATTCCGGATATGAGACGTCATTTGTCACGGAAGCTTATGCTCAGAAATTACAACTACCTAGGGATAACGCGCGCCTGATTATTACGGGCCTTGGGCAATTAGGTAGAAATACATCACGAGGGAGAATCACAGTAACAATAACATCGGTTTATTCAGACGCAGGTATTTCTTTACAAGCGTATGTAATTCTATCAGTGATTACGTCGAATTTGCCAACCAATAAACTGCTTGTTGAACAGTGTGATTATTTGAATAATCTACAACTGGCGGATCCTAGTTATAACATACCTGGAAGTATTGATTTTTTGATTGGAGCTGATCATTTCTTCCAAGTTATTAGTGATGGGAAGATAACAGACACCAGCAATCAGCCAGTAGCTCTCAATACAATTTTTGAGTGGACTGTTGCTGGTGGAATTGAAGTAAAAAACGCTGTCCGTTCTTATCAAGCATCTGTTTCTTATCAAATCGAAGCCGATATTGATTTGTCCTTGCGAAAACTATGGGAACTAGAAGATTTACCACCGCAGAGATATTTTACCCCAAACGAAGAAGAATGTGAGCTGTACTTCGTTAAGAGTACTACTAGGGATAGCGTTGGAAGATTCGTCGTCCGATTGCCGTTTAAAGCATCACCAGCGCTACTTGGGAAATCGTATACAATGGCATTGCAGCGATTGAGGGCAATAGGAAGGAAAGGTATCAAAAATCCTTTGTTTTACGAATTCTACCGCAGCTATATGGAAGAGTTTTTAGCCTTAGGGCATATGGAATAAGAATGAGCTTAACCTCTGCTTTCTTCCCCATCATGGTGTGTTTACTGGAGACATTGAAAAGATGTTTAGGCA
>CAUVYM010000545.1:0-2500 GCA_963556165.1 Tipula helvola
TAGAAGCAGTTGGGGGCATTAGTATTACGGCGCGAGAGGTGAAATTCGTGGACCGTCGTAAGACTAACATAAGCGAAAGCATTTGCCAAAGATGTTTTCATTAATCAAGAACGAAAGTTAGAGGTTCGAAGGCGATCAGATACCGCCCTAGTTCTAACCATAAACGATGCCAGCTAGCAATTGGATGGAGCTACATATATGGCTCTTTCAGTCGCTTTCCGGGAAACCAAAGCTTTTGGGCTCCGGGGGAAGTATGGTTGCAAAGTTGAAACTTAAAGGAATTGACGGAAGGGCACCACCAGGAGTGGAGCCTGCGGCTTAATTTGACTCAACACGGGGAAACTTACCAGGTCCGAACATAAATGAGTAAGACAGATTAATAGCTCTTTCTCGAATCTATGGGTGGTGGTGCATGGCCGTTCTTAGTTCGTGGAGTGATTTGTCTGGTTAATTCCGATAACGAACGAGACTCAAATTTCTTAACTAGATGCCGGCAGGGTTATGGTGTAGAAACTTTGCAGACATTTTTGCCTCTGTTATACTATGCTTCTAACGAGGTGTGGTTTTAATACGTAAGAGTTGTTTGTAAGTGGAGTCATACCTGGTGGTTTGTCCTAATAAGACACTTGCTTCTTAAATAGACAAATTGCGTCTAGCAATATGAGATTGAGCAATAACAGGTCTGTGATGCCCTTAGATGTCCTGGGCTGCACGCGCGCTACAATGAAGGTATCAACGTGTCCTCCTAGTCTAAAAAGACCGGGTAAACCGCTGAACCACCTTCGTGGTTGGGATTGTGGACTGAAACTGTTCACATAAACCTGGAATTCCCAGTAAGTGCGGGTCATAAGCTCGCATTGATTACGTCCCTGCCCTTTGTACACACCGCCCGTCGCTACTACCGATTGAATATGTTAGTGAGGTCCTCGGAGGTGATCACCGTGATGCTTCTTGTGTTGTGGTTGTTTTACCAAAGTTGACCGAACTTGTATATTTAGAGGAAGTAAAAGTCGTAACAAGGTTTCCGTAGGTGAACCTGCGGAAGGATCATTAAAGAATTAAAGATCAAAACATTGAATAAAAATAATTGACCATTTCAGAAGTTCTGCAAATATAAATTTATCAATGATAATATTATATTAAGGATTGAAGTATTTCGCTTTTTGAATGGAAAAGACTGGTTTTTATTTCTAAACATAAAACAAATAATCACTCTTAGCGGGGGATCACTAGGCTCGTGGGTCGATGAAGAACGCAGCAAACTGCGTGAAGTTATGTGAACTGCAGGACACATGAACATCAACATTTTGAACGCACATTGCGGTCCATGCTAATAGTATATAATACTCTGCTTGGACCACATATGGTTGAGGGTCACTAATATTCGCTAAATAAATTATTATTTAACAATTTTTGATATGTAAATATTTTATTATATTTACAATATTGTATTAAACAATATTTGTGTAATAATAAATCGGTAAAAGACGCAAGTCATTTTTATAATAATTTATGATGTAGTTTTTAAAATCCGTTTTATAATTATTAACAATAATTGTGACTTCAACTCATATGTGATTACCTCCTGAATTTAAGCATATTAATTAGGAGAGGAAAAGAAATTAACTAAGATTCCCTTAGTAGCGGCGAGCGAAATGGGAAAAGTCCAGCATTAAGTCCTTTTACTGATAACTGGTAGAATGGAAATTCAATGTAAAGGAGTATCTATCATCTTATGCATTTTGATTATATGTTCAAGTCCATCTTGAATGGGGCCATTTACCCATAGAGGGTGCCAGGCCCGTAGTGACTATAATCTTGTATAAGAAGATATCTCTAGAGAGTCGTGTTGCTTGATAGTGCAGCACTAAGTTGGTGGTAAACTCCATCTAAGACTAAATATAACCACGAGACCGATAGCGAACAAGTACCGTGAGGGAAAGTTGAAAAGAACTCTGAATAGAGAGTTAAACAGTACGTGAAACCACTAAGAGGTTAAACCCAATGAACCCGAACTTGTAAAAGAAGAGATTCATTGATATAATAATTGATTTTTCAATAAATTATATTATGCACTTTTCTTCTATTATCGCATTGCGATGTGTTATCAATATACTACATTTGTAGATATTTGTCAATGATTTTATATGCAGCTCCTTTCGCATTCACTTGTGAATGTTTCTTAAGGAACTATAAAAATATCTGCCAATATGATGACACATGTATCTGATCGTACGAGCATATTTGCAGCGTAATTCGTAACGGTTTATGTTAAATAAATGCAGTTTGAGTAATCGATCTTATCGGCAATGAAATGATTTGGGATACCTTTGGGACCCGTCTTGAAACACGGACCAAGGAGTCTAGTATATGTGCGAGTCATTGGGCTTTTAAGCCTAAAGGCGTAATTAACGTAACTAATATATGGGATTACATGTGATTTTATATAATTGCATCTTCATCCATGGGCGTTTTAATCAACTCATATTACTTATGTTTT
>CAUVYM010000545.1:7500-17500 GCA_963556165.1 Tipula helvola
TAAAAAAAAAAAAATTTTATTTTTTATGATAAAAATAATTTTTTATTAGATTTATTAACACATTTAATAAATTCATGTGGTTAATTATAAGCAAATCGATAAATAAATAATGAATTTTGAATTTTTGAAAAAAAAAAAAAAATCCGATGGTTTCATTTTTTATGTTGTGCTCTTTACTTTAACATGAAAATCACAAAGCGAGAACAAAAATTTGGATTATAAAAAAAAAAAAAATTATTTTTTATGATAAAAATAATTATGTATTAGATTTATTAACACATTTAATAAATTCATGTGGTTAATTATAAGCAAATTTACTTTAACATGAAAATCACAAAGCGAGAACAAAAATTTGGATTATAAAAAAAAAAAAAAATTATTTTTTATGATAAAAATAATTTTTTATTAGATTTATTAACACATTTAATAAATTCATGTGGTTAATTATAAGCAAATCGATAAATAAATAATGAATTTTGAATTTTTGAAAAAAAAAAAATCCGATGGTTTCATTTTTTATGTTGTGCTCTTTACTTTAACATGAAAATCACAAAGCGAGAACAAAAATTTGGATCATAAAAAAAAAAAATTTTATTTTTTATGATAAAAATAATTATGTATTAGATTTATTAACACATTTAATAAATTCATGTGGTTAATTATAAGCAAATCGATAAATAAATAATGAATTTTGAATTTTTGAAAAAAAAAAAATCCGATGGTTTCATTTTTTATGTTGTGCTCTTTACTTTAACATGAAAATCACAAAGCGAGAACAAAAATTTGGATTATAAAAAAAAAAAAATTTTATTTTTTATGATAAAAATAATTTTTTATTAGATTTATTAACACATTTAATAAATTCATGTGGTTAATTATAAGCAAATTACGTTGATAAATGATAAAAATAATTTTTTATTAGATTTATTAACACATTTAATAAATTCATGTGGTTAATTATAAGCAAATCGATAAATAAATAATGAATTTTGAATTTTTGAAAAAAAAAAAAAATCCGATGGTTTCATTTTTTATGTTGTGCTCTTTACTTTAACATGAAAATCACAAAGCGAGAACAAAAATTTGGATTATAAAAAAAAAAAAATTTATTTTTTATGATAAAAATAATTATGTATTAGATTTATTAACACATTTAATAAATTCATGTGGTTAATTATAAGCAAATTTACTTTAACATGAAAATCACAAAGCGAGAACAAAAATTTGGATTACAAAAAAAAAAAAAAATTTATTTTTTATGATAAAAATAATTTTTTATTAGATTTATTAACACATTTAATAAATTCATGTGGTTAATTATAAGCAAATCGATAAATAAATAATGAATTTTGAATTTTTGAAAAAAAAAAATCCGATGGTTTCATTTTTTATGTTGTGCTCTTTACTTTAACATGAAAATCACAAAGCGAGAACAAAAATTTGGATTATAAAAAAAAAAAATTTTATTTTTTATGATAAAAATAATTATGTATTAGATTTATTAACACATTTAATAAATTCATGTGGTTAATTATAAGCAAATCGATAAATAAATAATGAATTTTGAATTTTTGAAAAAAAAAAAATCCGATGGTTTCATTTTTTATGTTGTGCTCTTTACTTTAACATGAAAATCACAAAGCGAGAACAAAAATTTGGATTATAAAAAAAAAAAAATTTATTTTTTATGATAAAAATAATTATGTATCAGGAGTACAAATTGAAAATGCGGGATTTTTTTCTATTTTTGAACGTTTATTCTGAAAAAATGGTAACAAATGAATTATTCAAAGTATTGTCCATCGCTAGCCACAACTTTTTCCCATCTTTCTGGCAATTTACGGATACCGTCGCGAAAAAATTCGGCCGGCTTGGCTGCTATCCAGTCATCGACCCATTTTTGGGCTTCTTCGTAAGAATGGAAGCGCTGGTCAGCTAGGCCATGTGTCATCGATCGGAAAAGGTGGTAATCGGAAGGAGCAATGTCTGGGCTATACGGCGGGTGGGGTAAGACTTCCCATTTCAGCGTTTGTAGGTATGTTTTGACCGGCGCTGCAACATGTGGCCGAGCGTTGTCATGTTGCAAAATTACTTTGTCGTGTCTTTGCTCGTATTGTGGCCGTTTTTCTTTGAGTGCGCGGCTCAAACGCATCAATTGAGTTCGGTATAGTGCTCCTGTGATGGTTTCGTTCGATTTCAATAGCTCATAATACACCACACCCAGCTGGTCCCACCAAATACAGAGCATGAGCTTGGCGCCGTGAATATTTGGTTTGGCCGTCGATGATGATGCATGGCCGGGGTAACCATATGATTTTTTGCGCTTCGGGTTATCGTAACGGATCCACTTTTCATCACCAGTGACAATGCGATGCAAAAAACCCTTCCGTTTTTGCCGTTCGAGCAGCAGTTCGCATGCAAAAAAACGGCGCTCGACGTCTCTCGGCTTCAGCTCATACGGCACCCAATGTCCTTGCTTTTGGATCATTCCGAGGGCTTTTATACGATGGGAAATGGCTTGTTGTGTCACTCCCAATGAATCTGCGAGCTCTTGTTGAGTTTGACACGAGTCTTCATTGAGTATTGCCTCCAATTCAGCATTCTCAAACTTTTTCACTTGGCCCGGCCGCTCTTTGTCCTCAACGTCAAAATCACCACTTCTAAACCGCACAAACCATCTCTCGCACGTTGAAACCGATGGAACATGACTCGGATAAGTCTCGGAGACCAATCGATGTGCTTCAGCAGCACTTTTCTTCAAATTAAAGAAGTAAATTAAAACTTCCCGCAAATGCTGTTTTGTTGGCACGAAACTCGACATA
Source organism: Tipula helvola (assembly GCA_963556165.1). Classification (NCBI taxonomy): domain Eukaryota; kingdom Metazoa; phylum Arthropoda; class Insecta; order Diptera; family Tipulidae; genus Tipula; species Tipula helvola. Next base: position 10,323 of record CAUVYM010000545.1, read on the forward strand.
TTGAGAGCTCAAAAAAACTATGAATTTGACACTGCGACAAATTGACACATACTGAAAATTAAAGCTATAAGACGTAGCTTTGACATGAACATAGTCACAGTACTGCCTGATGCGTATAGCGTTAGTAACGCCATCTGTTATCAATCCCGCATTTTCAATTTGTACCCCTGATATTAGATTTATTAACACATTTAATAAATTCATGTGGTTAATTATAAGCAAATCGATAATAAATAATGAATTTTGAATTTTTCAAAAAAAAAAAAATCCGATGGATTCATTTTTTATGTTAAGAGATCATTTATGAATATAAAGCCAAATTGTAAACGACATAGTTACGGGTGGAGTAGTGTGAATAGGGAATATCAGCCATCATACTGATACCTAAAACATGCTTTAATCATAGATTGGTCGTATAAATAATAATAATGTTAAATGTAATATACGATCTTATTATGTTCACATATAAGTCAAAGTTGTATATAAAATGTAACATGTTTAAAATGAAACAAAAGATATTGACAACATAATTGCGACCTAACATAATATTCCTGTAGTCAACGACCATACCATGTTTACGTACCGGTTCTCGTCCGATCACCGAAGTCAAACAACATTGGGCATAGTTAGTACTTAGATGGTTGACTGCTTGGGAACACTATGTGTTGTTGGTATTTTTTCCATTTAAATCCGATGGTTTCATTTTTTATGTTGTGCTCTTTACTTTAACATGAAAATCACAAAGCTGAGAACAAAAATTTGGATTATAAAAAAAAAATGTTTTTTATTTTTTATGATAAAAATAATTATGTATTAGATTTATTAACACATTTAATAAATTCATGTGGTTAATTATAAGCAAATTTACTTTAACATGAAAATCACAAAGCGAGAACAAAAATTTGGATTATAAAAAAAAAAAAAAATTATTTTTTATGATAAAAATAATTTTTTATTAGATTTATTAACACATTTAATAAATTCATGTGGTTAATTATAAGCAAATCGATAAATAAATAATGAATTTTGAATTTTTGAAAAAAAAAAAATCCGATGGTTTCATTTTTTATGTTGTGCTCTTTACTTTAACATGAAAATCACAAAGCGAGAACAAAAATTTGGATTATAAAAAAAAAAAATTTTATTTTTTATGATAAAAATAATTATGTATTAGATTTATTAACACATTTAATAAATTCATGTGGTTAATTATAAGCAAATCGATAAATAAATAATGAATTTTGAATTTTTGAAAAAAAAAAAAAAATCCGATGGTATCATTTTTTATGTTGTGCTCTTTACTTTAACATGAAAATCACAAAGCGAGAACAAAAATTTGGATTATAAAAAAAAAAAAATTTTATTTTTTATGATAAAAATAATTTTTTATTAGATTTATTAACACATTTAATAAATTCATGTGGTTAATTATAAGCAAATCGATAAATAAATAATGAATTTTGAATTTTTGAAAAAAAAAAAAAATCCGATGGTTTCATTTTTTATGTTGTGCTCTTTACTTTAACATGAAAATCACAAAGCGAGAACAAAAATTTGGATTATAAAAAAAAAAAAAAATTATTTTTTATGATAAAAATAATTATGTATTAGATTTATTAACACATTTAATAAATTCATGTGGTTAATTATAAGCAAATTTACTTTAACATGAAAATCACAAAGCGAGAACAAAAATTTGGATTATAAAAAAAAAAAAAATTTATTTTTTATGATAAAAATAATTTTTTATTAGATTTATTAACACATTTAATAAATTCATGTGGTTAATTATAAGAAAATCGATAAATAAATAATGAATTTTGAATTTTTCAAAAAAAAAAAAAATCCGATGGATTCATTTTTTATGTTAAGAGATCATTTATGAATATAAAGCCAAATTGTAAACGACATAGTTACGGGTGGAGTAGTGTGAATAGGGAATATCAGCCATCATACTGATACCTAAAACATGCTTTAATCATAGATTGGTCGTATAAATAATAATAATGTTAAATGTAATATACGATCTTATTATGTTCACATATAAGTCAAAGTTGTATATAAAATGTAACATGTTTAAAATGAAACAAAAGATATTGACATACATAATTGCGACCTAACATAATATTCCTGTAGTCAACGACCATACCATGTTTACGTACCGGTTCTCGTCCGATCACCGAAGTCAAACAACATTGGGCATAGTTAGTACTTAGATGGTTGACTGCTTGGGAACACTATGTGTTGTTGGTATTTTTTCCATTTAAATCCGAAGGTTTCATTTTTTATGTTGTGCTCTTTACTTTAACATGAAAATCACAAAGCGAGAACAAAAATTTGGATTATAAAAAAAAAATGTTTTTTATTTTTTATGATAAAAATAATTTTGTATTACATTTATTAACACATTTAATAAATTCAAGTGGTTAATTATAAGCAAATCGATAAATAAATAATGAATTTTGAATTTTTCAAAAAAAATAAAAAATCCGATGGTTTCATTTTTTATGTTGTGCTCTTTACTTTAACATGAAAATCACAAAGCGAGAACAAAAATTTGGATTATAAAAAAAAAAAAAAATTTATTTTTTATGATAAAAATAATTTTGTATTAGATTTATTAGCACATTTAATAAATTCATGTGGTTAATGGATTTCGAAAAAAAAAAAAAATTCGATGGTTTCATTTTTTATGTTGTGCTCTTTACTTTAACATGAAAATAACAAAGCGAGAACAAAAATTTGGATTATAAAAAAAAAAAAAAAATTATTTTTTATGATAAAAATAATTTTGTATTAGATTTATTAACACATTTAATAAATTCATGTGGTTAATTATAAGCAAATCGATAAATAAATAATGAATTTTGAATTTTTCAAAAAAAAAAAAAATCCTATGGTTTCATTTTTTATGTTGTGCTCTTTACTTTAACATGAAAATCACAAAGCGAGAACAAAAATTTGGATTATAAAAAAAAAAATTTTTTTATTTTTTATGATAAAAATAAATGTATGAAAATGTATGTATGAAAATCACAAAGCGAGAACAAAAATTTGGATTATAAAAAAAAAAAAAAATTTATTTTTTATGATAAAAATAATTTTGTATTAGATTTATTAACACATTAAAACAAAGCGAGAACAAAAATTTGTATTAAAAAAAAAAAAAAAATTTTGTTTTTTGATTTTGTTATTCGGTTGGTCTGTAAGTATATTGAGATGAGAAAAAAAAAATAAATTTAAAAATTTATTTTTTAATGAATTTCGAATCTTGATATTTTATTTGGTTAATGTGAGAATTTTGTATCAGTAAGAACAAAATTCCTATTCACATATAATTTGGAAATAGGAACAAATAAATATTTGCACCTTTAATGAAAAAAATTAAACGAATAAACCTAAGTTTATCATATGAATTGTATTGGTTTGAAATTAAATTTAATACGAAAAGTTATAAATTAGTTCATAAAATGATTACAATTTTATGAGCAAAATCATAATTTACATTCTGGTTGATCCTGCCAGTAGTTATATGCTTGTCTCAAAGATTAAGCCATGCATGTCTAAGTACACACTCTCGAACAGTGAAACCGCAAAAGGCTCAGTATATCAGTTATGATTTATTAGATCGTATACATAGTTACATGGATAACTGTGGTAATTCTAGAGCTAATACATGCACATAATCACGGACCGCAAGGAACGTGTGCTTTTATTAGATTAAAATCAATCGATACATTAAGGTATATTTATATACTGTGTCGTTAATAAGATGAATCTGAATAACATGTAGATCGCATGGTCCAGTACCGGCGATAGATCTTTCAAATGTCTGCCCTATCAACTATTGATGGTAGTATCTAGGACTACCATGGTTGCAACGGGTAACGGGGAATCAGGGTTCGATTCCGGAGAGGGAGCCTGAGAAACGGCTACCACATCTAAGGAAGGCAGCAGGCGCGTAAATTACCCAATCCCAGCACGGGGAGGTAGTGACGAAAAATAACAATACAGGACTCAATCCGAGGCCCTGTAATTGGAATGAGTACACTTTAAATCCTTTAACAAGGAACAATTGGAGGGCAAGTCTGGTGCCAGCAGCCGCGGTAATTCCAGCTCCAATAGCGTATATTAAAGTTGTTGCGGTTAAAACGTTCGTAGTTGAACTTGTGTCAAGCACAGGTGGTACACCGTAACTGGGTTCGTACATCATCTTGATGCTATGACGTATTACTGTAGTGGCTTAAACGTAAGTTTATCCGCGTAATAAATCTAAATTAGTGCTCTTTACCGAGTGCTGGTCTAGAACAGTACAATTACTTTGAACAAATTAGAGTGCTTAAAGCAGGCCATTTGTGCCTAAATATTCTCTGCATGGAATAATGGAATAAGACGTCTGTTCTATTTTCAATTGGTTTTTAGATCAAGACGTAATGATTAATAGAAGCAGTTGGGGGCATTAGTATTACGGCGCGAGAGGTGAAATTCGTGGACCGTCGTAAGACTAACATAAGCGAAAGCATTTGCCAAAGATGTTTTCATTAATCAAGAACGAAAGTTAGAGGTTCGAAGGCGATCAGATACCGCCCTAGTTCTAACCATAAACGATGCCAGCTAGCAATTGGATGGAGCTACATATATGGCTCTTTCAGTCGCTTTCCGGGAAACCAAAGCTTTTGGGCTCCGGGGGAAGTATGGTTGCAAAGTTGAAACTTAAAGGAATTGACGGAAGGGCACCACCAGGAGTGGAGCCTGCGGCTTAATTTGACTCAACACGGGGAAACTTACCAGGTCCGAACATAAATGAGTAAGACAGATTAATAGCTCTTTCTCGAATCTATGGGTGGTGGTGCATGGCCGTTCTTAGTTCGTGGAGTGATTTGTCTGGTTAATTCCGATAACGAACGAGACTCAAATTTCTTAACTAGATGCCGGCAGGGTTATGGTGTAGAAACTTTGCAGACATTTTTGCCTCTGTTATACTATGCTTCTAACGAGGTGTGGTTTTAATACGTAAGAGTTGTTTGTAAGTGGAGTCATACCTGGTGGTTTGTCCTAATAAGACACTTGCTTCTTAAATAGACAAATTGCGTCTAGCAATATGAGATTGAGCAATAACAGGTCTGTGATGCCCTTAGATGTCCTGGGCTGCACGCGCGCTACAATGAAGGTATCAACGTGTCCTCCTAGTCTAAAAAGACCGGGTAAACCGCTGAACCACCTTCGTGGTTGGGATTGTGGACTGAAACTGTTCACATAAACCTGGAATTCCCAGTAAGTGCGGGTCATAAGCTCGCATTGATTACGTCCCTGCCCTTTGTACACACCGCCCGTCGCTACTACCGATTGAATATGTTAGTGAGGTCCTCGGAGGTGATCACCGTGATGCTTCTTGTGTTGTGGTTGTTTTACCAAAGTTGACCGAACTTGTATATTTAGAGGAAGTAAAAGTCGTAACAAGGTTTCCGTAGGTGAACCTGCGGAAGGATCATTAAAGAATTAAAGATCAAAACATTGAATAAAAATAATTGACCATTTCAGAAGTTCTGCAAATATAAATTTATCAATGATAATATTATATTAAGGATTGAAGTATTTCGCTTTTTGAATGGAAAAGACTGGTTTTTATTTCTAAACATAAAACAAATAATCACTCTTAGCGGGGGATCACTAGGCTCGTGGGTCGATGAAGAACGCAGCAAACTGCGTGAAGTTATAGTGAACTGCAGGACACATGAACATCAACATTTTGAACGCACATTGCGGTCCATGCTAATAGTATATAATACTCTGCTTGGACCACATATGGTTGAGGGTCACTAATATTCGCTAAATAAATTATTATTTAACAATTTTTGATATGTAAATATTTTATTATATTTACAATATTGTATTAAACAATATTTGTGTAATAATAAATCGGTAAAAGACGCAAGTCATTTATATAATAATTTATGATGTAGTTTTTAAAATCCGTTTTATAATTATTAACAATAATTGTGACTTCAACTCATATGTGATTACCTCCTGAATTTAAGCATATTAATTAGGAGAGGAAAAGAAATTAACTAAGATTCCCTTAGTAGCGGCGAGCGAAATGGGAAAAGTCCAGCATTAAGTCCTTTTACTGATAACTGGTAGAATGGAAATTCAATGTAAAGGAGTATCTATCATCTTATGCATTTTGATTATATGTTCAAGTCCATCTTGAATGGGGCCATTTACCCATAGAGGGTGCCAGGCCCGTAGTGACTATAATCTTGTATAAGAAGATATCTCTAGAGAGTCGTGTTGCTTGATAGTGCAGCACTAAGTTGGTGGTAAACTCCATCTAAGACTAAATATAACCACGAGACCGATAGCGAACAAGTACCGTGAGGGAAAGTTGAAAAGAACTCTGAATAGAGAGTTAAACAGTACGTGAAACCACTAAGAGGTTAAACCCAATGAACCCGAACTTGTAAAAGAAGAGATTCATTGATATAATAATTGATTTTTCAATAAATTATATTATGCACTTTTCTTCTATTATCGCATTGCGATGTGTTATCAATATACTACATTTGTAGATATTTGTCAATGATTTTATATGCAGCTCCTTTCGCATTCACTTGTGAAGTTTCTTAAGGAACTATAAAAATATCTGCCAATATGATGACACATGTATCTGATCGTACGAGCATATTTGCAGCGTAATTCGTAACGGTTTATGTTAAATAAATGCAGTTTGAGTAATCGATCTTATCGGCAATGAAATGATTTGGGATACCTTTGGGACCCGTCTTGAAACACGGACCAAGGAGTCTAGTATATGTGCGAGTCATTGGGCTTTTAAGCCTAAAGGCGTAATTAACGTAACTAATATATGGGATTACATGTGATTTTATATAATTGCATCTTCATCCATGGGCGTTTTAATCAACTCATATTACTTATGTTTTATGAGTTAAAGCGTACTGTAAGCATATACACTGTGACCCGAAAGATGGTGAACTATACCTGATCAGGTCGAAGTCAGGGGAAACCCTGATGGAGGATCGTAGCAGTTCTGACGTGCAAATCGATTGTCAGAATTGGGTATAGGGGCGAAAGACCAATCGAACCATCTAGTAGCTGGTTCCCTCCGAAGTTTCCCTCAGGATAGCTGGTGCATATTAATATTTGGGTAAATAGTCTTA
>CAUVYM010000546.1:0-36109 GCA_963556165.1 Tipula helvola
TGAATTTTTGTTTTTCCAGAAATTGACTTAGTGTGTAATTAGTTAGTCATGAAAAAAATGTAAGATCTTTCTTCATTAAAAATGCCTAAAAAATTTGAATTTAGTGTTGAAGACAGAACAGCAATGGTAGTGTACTATGAAAATGGAATTTCGGCCGCCGAATTATCGAAAATGTTTGGTTGCCATAGAAATACCCTTTTGTACCAAATAAAGAAGAAAAACATGCACGGAACGGTAAAAAATGCTATTAGAAGAGGCCGGAATCGAGCAACATCTGCCACGGAAGACCGACAAATTATAAGAGCGGTGAAAATCAATCCAGCAACAAGGCAAAACGGTATAGCAAACATTATAAACTTTTTAAGAAATAGACTCATTAGCCAACTAACAATACACAGAAGATTAAGAGAGGGGAATATTAAAAAATACACCACTCAAAATAAACCGTTTATATCAAAAATAAATAAATTGAAAAGATTAAAATTTGCGAGGGATCATATTAACAAACCGTTGGAGTTTTGGAGGAATATTTTATGGACGGACGAATCAATTTTCTCTCTTGATGGGACCTGGGGAAGACATTTCTTTTATTCAAAACCTTCAGAGAAGTTCAAACGTACAGTCATCGCACCAACGCGTCATTCCGGTGGAGTCCACTTAATGATATGGGGATGCATATCGTATGAAAGTGTTGGTCCGATTACTTTGTTAAGAGGAAAAATCGGCCAAAATCGTTACTTGGAGCTACTTAATGAGGTGGCTCTAGTTGCGGGATGCAAATTAATTGGAGAACATTTTATGCTGCAACAGGATAATGCTCCTATTCATAAAGGCAAAATTGTACTAACATTTTTAAAAGAATTGGACCAACCTTTATTAGAATGGCCGCCTCAGAGCCCAGATCTAAATGTGATTGAGAATATGTGGGCGTACCTAAAAAGACAAATTCCTTTTGATGTTGGAAGGACTGAAGAAGCCACTTGGAACGCCATAATAAAAGCGTGGAGCACCGTGCCAACAGATTTTTTAAAAAACTTAACTGCATAAATACATATGAATACGATAGTATATATATCGAAGCTTGTGGCTTACGTAGATGCCGATAAACGTTTATATGTGAACGCGTATTTCACCAATTTTTCCACCATGAATAATCACATGCACGGTATTTTATTATTGACAAAACTTTATTAATATTTACCTTAATTTCAAATACAGTATTTTAATAAAATTAATTAATTTAAAATTACAAAAGTTATTTTTTGTAATGCGATTAATGCTAAAAATGCGCTTGCCCAAAAATGGCGTTTATATTTTATTCAGCCTTCAATGTCGAGAGTTTTCAATCGCAATCTTTTTGTTGACGCCACCACTGAATACACAACTGGTGCAAGGCCTGGTGGCGAACACATCAAAGTAACCAATTCGTCAGGCAACACCAAAAACCAAAAACGTCAAACTACACGACGTGTTTGGAGTCGGTCTTTCTCTTCGTGTCAATCGCTAGAAAAGCAACAACGTGTTCGCAATCAGTGGCCATTTTCTTTGTAGAAAATAAATCATAATCGCATTGCTCAATAATAATAACATAACATCAACACCATAATAATTACAGATTAACAATTAATAAAATTAATAAAGTGAAATAAAATTGATCTGATCGTGTCAAGCGTTTATATTTGTGAATATTCTCGTCCGTGCACCAATTCGCACATCCGCTAGACCATCGTGGTTAACACTTTTATATATTGTTTTTTATAAAAATGAACAAACAAAATTATATTTTGTTTTTACAAAAGCGAATAGGAAAATAGTACTACAATAAAATTACCCTATGAATTGGTTTTCTGCATTTTGACATTTTACCCTTTTAGCAACCGAATTCGGAATTCGGTACGCTACAACTTCATCATACTGCACGATTCAGCAAACTCCATTCCTAATCATTTTATTGACCATTACAACGAAGAAGATGAATTAATTCAGGGTACTTGGCGAAATGAAGTTGAGCCTTTACCACAGTATAAGCATTTCAGACGGTTTAATGCTGCTAGAGATGCATTCTCCATCAGAGAAAATTTAAAAGATTTAAATAGTGTATCATTATAAATAAAAATTTATTTAAGATTTTCATACAATATTTTTTTAATTATTTTAATTGTTTCCAATTGGATTTTTCCAAAATCAGCTGGTGAGATGCAGGCATCGTTTACCTGCTTCGATATTGATTCAAAAATAAAGTCACTTGATTCTTTTCGGTTTCTTCCTGACACGTAAAAGACTTTTTTGCTATTTGAATCAACTCTTTCATCTCAATACTCGCCGCATCCAGTATTGCATCCAATTTGAATTTTTTTTTATTTTTGTTAGGTGTGTGTGACGACGATGATGAATTATTGCTGTCGTCGTTATCTAAATCAAAATTTACCCTTTTTGGTGTTGCAGCCGATGTACTCGGCGAGGACAAAGAAATTTGTAAGTCGTTTATATCAAAACAAACACTCGAATCTTCATCAAAGCAAGAGTCTGAACCAATATACGACTGGATTTCGATTTCATCATTATTTTTTAAATATGACTTCAATATACATACTTTGATTGTGACTGTAATTTCCAGTTGTTCTATAAAAAAAAAATTGTAATCAAATTATGTACAATAGCTACTTATTGTGTTAATAACTAATTTCGATATTTACTTTTCATTTGCGGTGTCCACATCCAACAAGAATGACATAGAGTCAAACCATTTCCATGGTTTTGAAGGCGTTGAAGCTCTACTGCCAGACGAACAACTTTTCAAATTTTTTAATTCTTTTTGGAAATTGGCCCTTAGATTTCGCCATCTGGCTTTAATTTTTTCTGCTAGAAATAAACAATTTTAATAAAAATACATTTTATTGGTTATAAAATATTACAAAACTATATGCATATAATATACGCATATATTTTTGTAATGTATCAGATTTTGGTTACTTAAGCTCAGTATGCAGCTCGAGCCTCGAGCTAAGATAAATTTTAGCGCGGTCTCCACAAGTCTCCATTTAATTACAGGTAAATCGTCAAGCTACAAATTTGTGTAGAGATAAATTTTGTTGATTTTGTTTGACTTTTATTCGTTTGTTTTTGAATGAAGTTTCTGTCTAAATAATCCTCTAAATACTCGACTTCGTAATGTTGGTCGGCCATTTTGACTTCTATCTTCTTAATAAATTAATTTTGCTTCATAGCTACTTCGATTATAAAATGAATCAAAATTCAAAACCGTCAAAATTTATCTTCAAATTATTGTCCTTGTGAGATAAATTGCGGCTAATTGAAGAATTTATAGTGGCGAAATCTAGATTTGAATGAAACAACCGATAATTTTTCAAATGTTTTCACGCAAACGTGCATACTGCTCAGCGAAATTGTCAGCTAAAAAAAAATATTTTATTTAGCTAGCTAAATTTTACGTCAAATTTGTATGGAAAATTTATCTTAGCTCGAGCTGCATACTGAGCTTTACTTGGTAATTTTATTTTTTGTGTTAATTCATTAAATTTTTTATCACGGAAATATGTATTTTTGTAATTGTGATGCTGTCTTTTTATTGTAAATAAATTCATTTTTTTTAATAAATTCTATAAGTTCCTCTTCCATCTTGAAATGTTGAATAGAAATTGAAACGTCAAAAAGAGAAACTATGGTGTGAAGTAAGCATAAATTGTTATTATTTTATTATATTTTGTTGTCAACACTGCCGTCGCGCGTTTTTTTAGAAATAGGGACAACTTGCGGAAAAACGCCTACTATGCGGAATACATGTATTTCATTTCATTTAAAGTAGTGTGTTCTAATTTAAACGCAAGCGTTTTTCCGCACGTCTGTTTTCAGCATAATGTATGAAGTTGGAATTGTATTTTTGTAGTTTGGTCGTAGCTACCTGACGAGTAGATCGAACTTTTTGTTTTGAGATTATCAGTAGGAAACCAAACTACCAGAAAGCTCAAGGAAAGGTTTTCATTTTTTAAAGTCAATACATTTTGTATTGACTCTCGGGGTATAAGTACGGGGGGATTTTGATATTTCTACTTTTTTGGTAGACATAATAAATGACTGGCCTCTTCATTTTTCTGCTTAACAAGTCGAAAATGTTGTGAATGCCATTATTATTAAAATATTGTGTCTATAAAAAGCCGAAAGAATCTTATTGATTTAATACAGACAACAAACTTCTCTTTCTATAATTAAATAATAAATATGGTAAGTAATAAATTTATTTTGTGAAATATTTTTGAATTTCTCGACATATTTTTTCTTACCAATGTTTTTTGCTACACGCAAAATAATTGAGCGCTTTATAATAAATAAAAAAACAAAAATAAAACATTTAATAAGAAACAAATAGTTCGCAAAATTTTATTAATTTGTACAATTTATTTTCTGAATTTGTTAAATATATTTTTATTTTTAGACACGATCGCGACTCGGCATTCACCAGAAAAATGCATTGATAGATTTGGCAGAAGAAAACTTTCAATTTATTCAGGGTAATCAAAACGCTTTTTATTTTTACATTTTGCTTTTATAACTGTAATAACTAACTATTTAAAGGAAAACAAGCATCAGCGCGAGGTGTAATTGATTAAAAACACAGCTGGACGATGATTTCGGGAACTTTGAATACCATAGATCTGTGGTGATCCACGCATTCAAATTATCTATTTTCATTCGTTTATCTCCACAATTGTTTGAAATGCAACACATTTCAACTTTCAAATATAATTGTGTGTAAATAATTTCTTTCGGTATGTAGTGACGCCCCTAGGATATTTGACTCACTAAATGTACTAGGTGTGTCTTTGCTATGAAAATCAAATATATTCCACATATATTTATACATCCCACTACACCGAAAATTCCTCATCACCATCTATTGTCGTTATCCGCAATTACTAAATCAGCAAATATAATTTTGCTTTAAACAAAATTGAGTCCATAGTTTTTGCTAATTATAAATGTCTTTCAGAAAATTGACACATACAGTCTCTTCTTTGCTCGTGCCGCATCAGCGCATAATTTAACTAGTTAAGAAAAATTAATTTTAAAAAGTGAATTGAAAAGAAATTAAAATAATTAATTTTTGCTTCATATTATCGTGTCGCAATTGATTTGAAAATAATTAATAAAAAGTGTACTGATAAAATAATAAGTGAATTATACACAGTGGTGGTGGATTTTATCAGGCAGTAAATATTGTAAACCAACATAGTAAAATAAATGCGGTGCACAGAAACCAAATTGTGTAGCCGCTTACCATAAATTTACGAGTTATTATTTCGCGACTCGCGCATTAAACATATGCAAGACAATAGGTAAATTCCCCTTTTAATCAAATTTTAAATAATACACGCAGCAAGCGTATCATTGGTGACCAGCGACGACCGTTTTTACGGTATATGTAAAACTGCGAACATACAAAAGAAAAAAGGGAAGCCATTTTGCGAATGTAATTTTACGAAGCATTTTTCAAATCAGTTAAAAATTTAATAAACAAAAAAGAGGAAACAACCTGAACTGGACAACAAAGGCGGAAAATCAATATTTTTTTTTTGGAGTCTATTACTGTGAACGGCTCGGTGCAAAAAAGGCACCGGCCGATTGGTAAGTGCAATTTTCTTATATAGAAACACTTTTTACCTAAAACATCTGGTAACATAACCTCATTTTTCTCTTCACCATTTCAATGCAATTATAAAATCCATACGAGCAAAACCAACATGAAATGGAGTCATACAATTCAATAACGGTATATATATAAACAACAGCAACAAAATATACACAACGATTTAACATATTTAACATAATCATACAACGAGAAAATCAAAAAAGGAGAGAATCGATACTGGTATTTATAGAACGCCTACCACAACGGCGTAATAAATTGTCAACATTGTTTAAAATTAAAACACATCAGATTATTTTCCAACGGTGCAACGGAAATTATATAAGCAACTGTATCAGTCAATAAAAACAGCAATCATTAAAAACGGAAACAACAAGCAGAATAAACACAAACATCTATAAACGAAGTACAACATCGAAAAGAAAAGTTTAACCGCAAGTTTTTATCAAAATTTTTTTTTTGTTTCATATTAAATGTCAATATTTTTGTCGCAGCACCAGTCAAAATTCTAAATTTATACTATATTCTTTTTTCTCTCTTATTCACGACTGGGCTGCTAATTAGCATACATTTTTTTTTTGTTTTCTCACTAAATAATTTAACAACTATTACTATTGTTCAACAAAATTTCATAAATAATTGTACAATTTTCACCACCACACTACGCGACACATTTGTCATAATCCGTTTCGAAAATTTTTGTTTTTCTTATCTCGAATTTAATAATTTATTTTTCTCAATCACTTTCGAATTAGTTTTGTTTTTACATTATTTTTCGCTAAAACTTTAATATTTCAAATTAATTACTTGCTGTTGTAAATCGGAGGTTTTTCGAGGCGACGACCCAATACGTAGGTGGCGGCTCGTCCCGTACTTGAGTGGGTCTCGACTGCCAACACAAGGAAGTCACAAAATACATATTGTTCAGTTTTCTGATTTAAACAAATTTTTAATCATAAATCGGAACAAACATATTAAGACATGACATTAAACGGGAACTCAGTTGATGAGAAAAAACCCTCAGGCTCAAACACAAAACTGCTACGCCAACCCTGTTTCAGCAAAATGTCACGGGTGTTACGCAAAGTATGGAACAAGACGTACACATGGAGATTGCGGGTACAGAAAAGTTACACCTGCCTCCATTTTGGCCACAGCAACCACAAAATTGGTTTGGGTTAGCAGACATCCAATTCGAGCTAAGAGGAATCACCTCACAAAAAACTAAATATGCTCACATTTTATCTAGCATGTCTCCCGAAACATTTAGCATAATAGCTGATCTTTTACAGAAACCTCCACAAACAAACCACTACAATGAGTTGAAACAAGCATTGTTAGATCGTCTCGAACCATCGGACGAACGGAAGTTGGAGGAGCTATTGTCGGGACAGGATCTGGGCGACCGTCGGCCGTCAGAGTCTTTGCGTCATATACGCACAATAGCCGGTCAATCTCAATTAGTAAATGAGAAATTAGTCCGTTCAATCTGGATCAAACAGTTGCCCGAGATAATAAAGATCGCACTCGTGGCACAACCCGAACAAACACCGATTGAATCGCTATCAAAGACCGCTGACCGTATGTTCGATGTGATAAACATCGGGCCAAAACATCGCCAGATCCATCAAACAAACATTAATAACAATCGCTCAAGTCAAAGCAGACAGTCGAGATCACCCGTGCAGACAAATCGCGGCCACAGTGGAGATCGTAGAGCTCCCACGAACAGCGGTACGATTACAGAGCGTTTGGCACGTCTCGAAGAAAAAATGAATAACTTATACCGAGACAGATCACAAGGGCGACGTTCTCCATCGCGCTCTCGATCTAAATCTAACTACTACTCAAGAGGGTTATGTTGGTATCACTCTGAATTTGGCAAGGCAGCAAAGAAATGTACCCAGCCATGCAACTGGCGCAAACCAAGTGAAGCGGCCAGCAGGCTGGAAGATGCCGATCAAAAAAACTAAGTAGCCAACGGGTCCTGACTACCACGTCACACACCCTAGATCAGTGGTTCCCAAAGTGTGGGTCGCGACCCACTGGTGGGTCGCGAGCTGACTCAAGGTGGGTCGCCAAAATTTTATTATTTAGTTGTTTGTATTAATTTACTTACTATAGATAGGCATTTGTTTGTAGTATATTTTTAGGTGCTTGTAAAATTTGTCTTAACAAATTTCTGTATTTAAAAGGTTTTTCTTATTAACAACTAATTTTAAATAATTGTATGCATCATAGGAACCATTGCATACGGGGATCAGACGGAGTGACATTGATTGCTGTGCTACAAACTTTTATAACATAAAATAAAGTAAGTCCTGGTTACCACCGACAATTTCGTTGTATTATTTACAACGGGAAATAATATTTTTATGCGGTTGTATCGATGTTTCTTTTGTAAATGTACATATTTGTAATACAATTGCAATTGTAATTGTATTAAATCTCCAAACTTTTGTAAATCCATATATAAAAGATATAGCGACACAACCGTAAAAATAAAAAAAATTCCCTTTTTAAAATTTACAACGAAATGTTCGGTGGAAACCAGGACTAATAATCTTATTATTATGGAAACCCCCGTTTGTAATTCTATATGACTTGCTGCTTTGTTTCACGCAGTTTTAGTTTATCCTTTGTGGTTTGTGGATATATCGTAACAGGTGTCAATAATAAAAATAGATTTTTATTTTCTTCGATACAAAAAATTGTTGCTGTCGTATAATTTCTGTCGTATATTTTAATTCATTAAAGGTGTATTTTACGGTAAAATAAATAAAATTCTTCATGTTCTAATTAGTTTTTTTTAAAGAAACATTGCCACGATGGATAAGTGGTTGCAGAAGACTCCCATGCAAAAACAAACAATAGAAAAGAAAAAGGAAAAGGAGAAAGAAAGTTATATAGCAACAAAAACCGTTAATAAGAGAAAAATTGATGAGAATACTTCTACAAATATCCAATCTTCAAAACGAGGGAAAAGAAAATATGATTGTGATTATTTAAAATTTGGATTTACATGGAATAGGAAGGAAGATGATCCACATCCACTGTGTGTTATTTGTCAAGAAATGCTAGCTAATGAGAGTATGCGACCTAGTAAGTTATTGTGGCATTTTGAAACGAAACATCCTGATTTAAAAAATAAGCCAATAGGTAGATTATTTTAAAACGAAATTGAAGGAATTAAATAATTCAAAAAATCTGCTTTCCCACTTTACCAGCATTAACGAGAAAGCTATGTTTGCCTCATACCTCATTAGTTTGCGTATTGCACAATCTGGTAAATCCCATACCATTTGAGAGTCCTTAGTACTTCCAGCGATAAAAGATGCTGTTGGAGTTATGTTTGGAGACAAGAGCTTAAAGGAAATCGAATCAATTCCACTTTCCAATAACACTGTTGCTCGTAGAATTGATGAAATGTCTGAATGGGTAGAAAATCAACTAATCAGTAGAATTCAGGTTAGTGGACTTTTTGCGTTACAACTGGATGAATCAACAGATGTACAAGGGTTATCCCAACTAATAGTTTTCATTCGTTTTATATGGAACAACGAGATTTTTGAAGATATATTATTTTGTGAACCAATCATTCGAGGAACTGGCGAAATAATTTTCAATACGCTTGATAATTATATAACATTGAAAAAACTGAATTGGGAAAACTGTGTCGGAATATGTAGCGATGGTGCAGGAGCAATGTGTGGCAAAAAAAGTGGTGCTATTACACGCTGTCTTCAAAAATTTCCAAATGCAACATGGACTCATTGCACTATTCATAGAGAAGCGCTTATGTCTAAAAATGTACCAAAAAATCTAAACACAGTTTTCACTACTGCTATAAAAATTGTAAATTTTATCAAGAGCAGACCATTACAGTCACGTTTGTTTCAAAATCTATGCGAAGATATGGGAAGTCTCCATAAATCTCTACTTCTGCATACAGAAGTCCGTTGGCTATCGAGGGGCAAAGTCCTGACTAGACTTGTTGAACTTCGTGAAGAAGTTGCAATATATTTAAGTGAAAACAAAAAAGATGAGTATACAACTGTTTTGTGTGATGAGAATTATGTACTCTTACTAACTTACTTAGCTGATATATTTTTGAAATTAAATGAATTAAATTTGCAATTACAAGGAATAAATGGAATTGATATATTTTCGGTTCATGATAAAATAAAAGCTTTTTCCAAAAAACTATTGTTGTGGAAAAATAATATTAAAAGTTCTAACTATGACTGCTTTGATACATTACAAACTTTTATCATTGAAAATGAAATAAAACCAAATAATGATTTTATTTTTGTAATAATTGAACATTTGGACAAACTTATGGAAAATTTAGATTTTTATTTCCACGACGAAATGAAAATTCTCGATAAATATACATGGGTTATAAATCCTTTTCAAAATGGTTCAGCTACTGATATATCAACAAAAGCGGACGAAGAATTGATAGAGTTGTGTGAGGATAGTGATCTCAAAACTAATTTTGAATACTAAAAAAATTGATACAGTTTTGGTTGTCAGTACAAAATACATATCCAATTTTACACACTGCAGCTTTAAAAGTACTACTTCCATTCACAATGTCTTATATATGTGAAATTGCATTTTCAGCAATGTTTGCATTAAAAAATAAATATCGTAATAAATTACAATTATCAAACTCACTTCGCCTGAAAATAACTAATACAAAAGTAGATGTCGATGATGTTATTAGCAAAAATAGAAAACATGCGCATTCATCGCATTAATTAATTATTTTGATATTAATAAATTTATGAATTGAAGTTTTTCCTTTTTTGCTTTTTACTTTTTTTTTACAGGTGGGTCGCGAAAACTTTATGGTTTTTATTAGTGGGTCGCGACTGGTAAAAGTTTGGGAACCCCTGCCCTAGATTCATCTGCAACGTCGAACAATTCACTCTCGGCTCGTCTGCATTTATACGACAAATTTAACAAACTCACATATCTAATTGACACTGGCGCTGACCTATCGGTTATTCCAGTTAAACATTTCAAAAATTTAATTTCAATATATAAACGAAACCCCGATCTAGTCTTATCGGCGGCCAATGGTACACCGATCCACACTTACGGCACAAAGTTGCTACAGGTGGATCTCGGACTTAAACGTACCTTTACACATGCTTTTATCATAGCTGCTGTAAATCGTCCGATCATTGGCGCCGACTTTCTATGCAAATTCGGACTTCTTGTTGACCTCAAGAACAGAAGGCTGGTTGATTCAGCGACTAAGCTGTCAATCAATGCCACCATGGTTCGTGTCGACACACCGACACCGATCCATTTCACGGTCAACAATGATTTCGGTACTCTGCTCAAACAATTTCCCTCGCTAACAGCAGAACCGAACTATAATGTACCAGTTCGACATAACGTGGTCCACCATATCGTCACCGCAGGCCATCTGCCCGTGTCGAGACCGCGTAGGCTAGATCCAATCCGTCACAAAGCTGCATTCACGGAATTTCAGCACATGGTGGAATTAGGGATTTGTCGGCCATCGGCATCTCCCGTTTCGTGCCCCTTGCACATGGTCAAAAAGAAAGATCAAGATTGGAGACCATGTGGGGATTATCGGCGATTAAACTCGGTCACAACACCGGATCGCTACCCGATACCCCACATTCAAAATTTCTCCATGCACTTGCATGGATGCAAAATTTTCTCCAAAATTGATCTTGTCAGAGCATACCATTTAATTCCCGTAGCGCCTGAAGATGTACACAAAACGGCAATAACGACCCCATTTGGCCTCTTCGAATTCACTCGAATGCCATTCGGTCTACGAAACGCCGCACAAACATTTCAGCGCTTCATGAACGAAGTTGTTCGTGACTTAGATTTCGTCTTCGTCTACATAGATGATATTCTTGTTGCTTCTCACACTGAGGAACAGCACAAACTACACTTAGAACAATTGTTCAATAAGTTAGCACAGTTTGATGTTCATATCAAGAGCGCAAAATGCGTTTTTGGCGCAACCACTCTTGATTTCCTCAGCCACAAGATTACACCTGATGGTATTTTACCATCAGAAGAACGAATTAACGCAATCAGAGAATTCCCAGCTCCTACTTCAATCAAAACAATTCAACGATTTGTCGGTATGGTAAATTACTACCATCGATTTTTACCGAAACTCGCACAAACACTCGCCCCAATTCACGGTCACTTGGCTGCTTTACTCAAAAAGCCCAAGACAGCTAAGAATTTTTCTTGGCCCGATGAATGCCAACAAGCATTCGCGTCGTTGAAAACTGAATTGGAACAGATAACACTTCTGGCACACCCACTGAGCGACTCAAAGCTCAGTTTGACTACTGACGCATCGAACACTGCCGTCGGTGCAGTGCTGCAACAGTACCACAACGAGTGCTGGGAGCCCCTGGGATTCTTTTCGAAAAAGCTCTCGGATGCCGAAAAGAAATATTCCGCATTCGACAGGGAATTACTCGCAATTTATCTGGCAGTCAAACACTTCAGATATTTTGTTGAAGGTCGAGATTTCACAATCTACACTGACCACAAACCTCTGACACGAGCGATTCAGTCAAAAACTGAACGTAATCCAAGGCAATCACGCCACTTGGATTATATCACTCAATTTACTTCGGACATTCAAAATGTTTCCGGACATGACAACGTTGTCGTGGACACATTATCCCGCACTACCGACAACGAAACGGCCGCAGTCGAAACACATTTCGACTTGAGCAAAATTGCAAACACTCAAAAAGTTGACCTAGAACTTCAGAATTTATTTTCTGGCTCCGAATGTCACACTAGTTCATCACTGAAACTAGAACTTTTTAAACTACCTGGCCTTGAAATCGTATGCGAAACATCTACTGGGTACAATCGCCCATATATTGCAGAAACACTACGTCGAACCATCTTCGACACACTGCACAATATTTCGCATCCTGGTGTCCGAGCAACTCGCAAATTAATCGCTGCTCGTTATTTTTGGCCCAGTATAAACAAAGACGTAGGCAATTGGGCTCAGTCTTGTTTATCTTGTCAACGTGCAAAAGTACAACGTCATACAAAATCACCCCATGGCAAATTCGAAATTCCATCTGGTCGATTTGAACATATCCATTTAGATATAGTAGGTCCCTTCCTCCATCTAATGGATACACATATTTACTTACCTGTGTCGATCGCTTCCTCGCTGGCCCGAAGCTTACTGCATGACCAATATGTCTGCAGCAACCATTGCAATTACATTCGTCAACAACTACGTATCTCGATTCGGCGTGCCCCTTAATATAACCACCAATCAGGGAACGCAATTTGAGTCCAAGCTTTTCACTGAGTTAACAAAACTCCTTGGCTCAAACCGAATACGTACAACGGCTTATCACCCACAAGCCAATGGCATGGTAGAGCGCTTTCATCGGCAACTCAAAGCCGCGCTGATGGCCAGAAGCAATACAACTCATTGGAGCTCGGAAATTCCAATCATTTTACTTGGCATCCGAGCAACAGTGAAAGAAGATCTAAAATGCTCACCGGCAGAATTAGCTTATGGTCAAACCATTAAACTGCCTGGTGAGTTCTTTGTCGAAAATCCTCTTTCACCAATTCCAACAACTGATACAGTCATCGACCAACTACGGCACACAATGCAAAACCTTGTACCAACATCCACTCGTCAGTCCAAACAAGACGGCGCTTTCATTCCAAAATCACTCAACAATTGTGATTTTGTGTTCGTAAGAACAGACAAGGTTCGCACCGGATTATCTCCTCCATACGAAGGTCCATATAAAGTCATTCGACGCCTTCGCAAACAATTCACCGTGTTGTGATATGGTAAAAACCAAACCATCTCAATCGACCGGCTCAAACCGGCTTACGGCATACTATGTTCGAATGAACAAAAATCAGTTTGTCGTACAATTAAATCTGTTCGTATTTCAGCCGAATAAATTCTTTATGGAGGTTTTCTACTTGCGGGGGAGTCATGTGGTGATCCAAGCATTCAAATTATCTATTTTCATTCGTTTATCTCCACAATTGTTTGAAATGCAACACATTTCAACTTTCAAATATAATTGTGTGTAAATAACTTCTTTCGGTATGTAGTGACGCCCCTAGGATATTTGACTCACTAAATGTACTAGGTGTGTCTTTGCTATGAAAATCAAATATATTCCACATATATTTATACATCCCACTACACCGAAAATTCCTCATCACCATCTATTGTCGTTATCCGCAATTACTAAATCAGCAAATATAATTTTGCTTTAAACAAAATTGAGTCCATAGTTTTTGCTAATTATAAATGTCTTTCAGAAAATTGACACATACAGTCTCTTCTTTGCTCGTGCCGCATCAGCGCATAATTTAACTAGTTAAGAAAAATTAATTTTAAAAAGTGAATTGAAAAGAAATTAAAATAATTAATTTTTGCTTCATATTATCGTGTCGCAATTGATTTGAAAATAATTAATAAAAAGTGTACTGATAAAATAATAAGTGAATTATACACAGTGGTGGTGGATTTTATCAGGCAGTAAATATTGTAAACCAACATAGTAAAATAAATGCGGTGCACAGAAACCAAATTGTGTAGCCGCTTACCATAAATTTACGAGTTATTATTTCGCGACTCGCGCATTAAACATATGCAAGACAATAGGTAAATTCCCCTTTTAATCAAATTTTAAATAATACACGCAGCAAGCGTATCAGATCCATTGCAAAAGACCGCCGAACAATGGAAAAAGATACGTTTGTCATAAATTTTTTAGGACAAATTTGATTTAAACTAAACATTTTTAGACTTGGAATTCAATTAAGTATAAAGTGAAGGTAAAATTAAAAATAATAAGAAACTACAGGAATCGGAGTGGGATGGGACCGATAACGGAGGAAGAAGTCGGTGAAGACTGGCTTGATTCGGACGCCACCATCATCACGGAATGGGATTGGAAAATCATCCGATTATCTTCTATGATAAAGTCCGCAAAAGAATTGGCAAATTTTTTAGAAACGTCGTTACAGATACCTAATTTTCACTTTAAAATGAACATGCCAAATCCAAAAGTACCTTATCTGTATGCTCTACCCAAAATTCATAAACAAGAGAATATGATGAGACCAATAGTATCTAACATATGCACTCCTACGGAAAAACTATCAATGTGGCTTATAAATGAGCTAAATGGAATGGTGCAACCATCCGGTATGTATGTTAAGAACAGTCTCGAGTTCGTGAATAAAGTGAAAAATACGATATTGGAGAACGATGAGATAATTGTCTCCTTTTATGTTACGGCACTATACCCGAATGTTCCAGTTGATATTGCTATTTAGTGTATGGTAGATCACACTACCGAGCAAAATGTAAACCGGTGCAAAATCGAAATTTATAGAAAAGTAGCCGAAACTTGTATGGCACAGAGCTTTTTCCAGTTCAGAGGAAAGATGTACAAACAAACATTTGGAACATGCATGGGTAGTAAAATAGCACCATACCTGAGTAATATCTTCATGTGCATGTTTGAGAAAAATATCTGCAATTCTACTTGGTTCCCTAGAATATGGTTTCGATATGTGGATGATATTTTCGCCGTATTGAAGAAAGCAGATTTAAACAATACATTGGAGTATTTGAACAGTCAATATCCAACAATAAAGTTCACCTCCGAAGTAGAAATAGACGGTATCCTTCCTTTTTTGGACATTAAAGTTAAAAGGAACGACAATAAATTGAAATTTGGCATTTACCGAAAACCCACAAAAACGATGCGTTTTATCACTTCCGACTCACACCATAATGGGGCGCACAAGAAAGCAGCATTTCAAGCATTAGGGCACAGACTGTTTAACATTCCTATGAAAGAAGTGGAATTCAAGGCAGAGGAAAAATATATTTTAGAATCGGCTGAAATCAATGGATGTGGCGAGAGGTTTATAAAATCTATTCTAAATAAACACAAACGGAAACATGAAATACTAACGCTCACGAGTTTAACATCGGCACAGGAACCAGAGAAAAAACGAATATGTGTACCTTTTTATCCAGCAATAACAAATAAAATAAGAAATTTGCTGAAACATTTCGACATACATTTGGTCACTAAAAGTACCAATTTAGGATCAATGATATGCAACTATAAGGATGTTACACCTCCAGCTTCAAAATCGGGAATTTTATACAGCTGTACGAATTGCGATATGATGTATATTGGACAGACTTCAAGAGCTTTCAACAAAAGATTACTGGAGCATGCATTAGCAGTGAGAAACCGCGATGAACTCCGATCAAGTGTAGCTGAACATATGATAAATAATCAAGGTCACCAAATAGATGTATTGAATTCGAAAATTATAAAACCAACCAACGAAATTTGGAAATTGGATGCACACGAATCACTTTGGTTGGAAAAACACAAGGATAAGCTGATGAATAATGAGATGAGTCCAATTTGTTCTAATCTTTTCAATGTAGCCAATGCGATTTTGAACTAATTAATTTCTGTTAAACATTTTTTATTTTTATTTTTTATTTTTTTTATATACGTTGTGTCTGTGTGTCATTAGTTAAATTTTAGATATTTTATTTATTTACATTTCGTTGACATTTAGAATCTAGCACTCTAGTATGTACTTGCTTATATATGTACAGAATACTATTAATTACAGTATGTCAATGTAATTTAAATTTTCAATAAAATATTTTAGTTGCAAGATATTCTGATGATGATCACACAGAGTGATCGAAAACGTTAATATTTTTAAATAAAAACAAAATATGTGAATAATTTGATTTATTTTTTAAATTTTAATTTTTCGTTTATTTGTTTTGTGGTTTCAATAAGGTACTGTAACCTTTAATTAATAATTCTTCGGAATTAATTTACAATGGAAACCACGGCGCACATAGAGGTTTTAAGTAGTGTTTAGTCCCAAAAATGTCTAGAGCCTAGAAAAATGCACCAAATTGAGTATTTTTTTTTTAACCCTTTCAAACGCCATTTAAAATTGACTTTCTTCCAAAAATAAAATACGTAGCACAATTATGTACTGCTATGATATGGCATTGCTCATAAAACTGTAGTGTGAACATAAATACATAAGAGAACGATCGCACAAGAGAAATGATACAAAAATTAAAAATTACGGTTGGTCGAAGCGATGAAAGTTGATGTACAATATATTGTACAAGGCGTTTGAGAGGGTTAAAATACTCTTTATGAGATTCTTAAAAGATCCCTCGTGAGTATTTTGTCTGAAATTTTTTTGTATGCATAGAAATCAGTACATACTCAGATATTTGTTATCGAAAATCCGACTTCAGATTTGAAATCAGAGACCCAAGAAACGTACTAAATGAGAATAAATTCAAGATTTATAACAAGTGAAAGTGATATAACGGTATATACAAATAAATTTGTACACCATTTAAATTAAATTAATTTATAAATTATATTTATTTAATTTATTTATTCTAATACAAGATTAATTTGTTTAATTTTTTTTATTTTGTACCACCGCGCGGCATGTTACCGTAATTATAATCGAGAGCAGACTGAATTTATTTAAGATTTAATTTTATTTTGTTTGTGTTTCGTCATCACGTCGTGTCTCGTGTATTTTGGTTTCTCGTGTGGAGTGCCTTCAGAGATAAACGACGTAAGACCAATGCGTAGTTTTGTTGGAATGTGCGACGCTATCCAACTTATTGTGTTTGAAATGTGTAGCGTGAATTGGGTGAACCGCTACAGTACTCCCCCACGAGTAAATTTTCCCCCTCTGCAAATGTGTGTATGTGTTGTTTGCTGTGTGCGAGTGTGTGATGCTTGCGTGCGTGTGCAATTGTTTGTGTGGTTTGCGAGTGTGTGTTTGATGCTTGCATGTGCAAGTGTGTGTATGGTGCTTGCATGTGTGTGCAAGTATGTATGATGTGCGAGTGTCTGTATGATGCTTGCGTGTGTGTGCAAATGTGTGCGTGATGCTCGCGTGTGTGTGAGTGTGTGAATGATGCTTGCGTGTGTGTGCAAGTGTTTGTGATGCTCGCGTGTGTATGTCGACCGTAAACAAAACCGCGGCTTGCCATTTTTATGTATGGCGTTTTCTTGCTTAAGTTTTTGTTCTTGGTGCGTGTTTGGGGAACGTCAGCAAAAACCGCGACTTTGCCAATGTTTGATTGACGTTTTCTTGCCTAAGTTTTTGCATGTTCCTGTCTGGCCTCAAAGCATACGCCGGACCAGAAGGGTTGTTCTGAAATCCGACGTAACCTATTTTGAGCCCAGTGTCGGTACTATGTCGTGCCTGGCCTCACAACATGCGTAGACCAGAAGGATTTTCTGAAATCTACGTAACCTGTTGTGAGGTCAGTTTCCGTTGTGTCGTTTGGGGGTTTGGGGAGTGTAGTCGGTAATGGCTGGGTGTCGCTTTGCCATACGACGTTTTGCGAGCCATTTTAAGTAAAACAAAATCAAAAGAAATTTATTGAATCTATAGATGAAACAGAACCCGAAAAAAAAATAACAAGAAAATGTGGTGGTGAACAATTTACATTAATAAAAAAAAAATATATAATATGTTGAGCTTGAGGCGATGGTGATGATGTTGTCCTTCTGCTGTTATTGTTGTTGACGATGGTAGCCATGATGATGAGGGTGGCGATGATGACACCGATATAATTATGCCGCCTGATATGAAGATGGCGACGATATGACTTTCAGCTCGTGTTTCTGCTATTATTTCGTCTGATTGTTGGTACAGCAACAGTAAATCAACGTACAACAACAGTGATACACATGTGCCAGTTGGTGCGATAACGGCAATGGTAACGATGATAGCGATGGCAGTGATACTGGTGTTGTTGCTGATGTTAGGCGCTGCTGAGGGTCAATTCTCGTTCTATGAAAAAATGAAATGAAAAAATAATTCTGTGTAAACCAAGCTCCAATTTGAATTTTTTTTTTTGGTTTGCGCCTACTCTGAAATTTAAATTTATGTATACATTTTATAACGAAGGAACAGTAAACGACAAGTGATTATTCGTTTACACAAGACACTTATTAATCGACTTTTGTATCAATAGGCTGATATTTACAGATGCAGTTAATTTTCGAATGCCAAATGGCAATGGAGAGTAAACAAACGTCGTGAACATACCGTTTTTGTTTGTTCATTGAATTATGCTTGCGGTATTCTCTAAATAATCATATGTTGTGGTTTTCATTTGAGATAAGTGAAGTTAGTAAAACTTCAACAAAACCACTTCGCAAATGCAATTGTCAATTCGCAAATGCAATTGTCAACATGAATAAAATTCAGGTTATACCACTGAGTTTTGTTCATATTTCGTTATGAAACAAACTAGTTAATTCAACATATTCCACGTTCATGTTCACACGAGGTTTAAACTAGGCTTAACATTTAACTGATAGGCATCTATTTGTGGAATTTGTATTTTGAGATTTTACACTGAAGTTTTGTACATCCATACTTAAAATTCGTTTCTAAAATTCGTACTACGACAAAATACAAGAGAGTTTGAAATACATAATATTAAAATATTTAAAAGATAATATCTCGAAATTTGAAATCCTAAAAAGTCCAAACACTTCATAATTTTAACAATTTCACCAATAATCTGTATTAATTGTCAAATTTATGAAAATGCGATATTAGGAACTTCATAAAATGTAAAATGTTATTTACATATAGCTTCAGGTTGTAAATATTTTTGAATTTACGAATTTTCTTTATTTTGGAACGTCTAGAATATGAGGAATCTTCAAATATCGATAATACTCTAAGTATGTGAAGCGGTATTCTAAAATCATTAAAACATTTTAGTTTCTTGTTTGGTAAAACTCTTAAATTTAATTTACTACATCGAAATTCGAATGTTTAAATGCAGTTGCTTCGAAAAACTATATGACATAATTTTGAAATCTTAGATTCAATAAGATATTCTAAATTTACAGATTTTTAAAATAGAAGTAGAAATCAGGTGTTTGAATTTAAAATTAAAGAAACTTAGGGAATTATAAAACTTGGAAATTAAGACTGAACAGGGATATTTTAGAGATTGAGGAATTAAGTCGATTTTAATAATTCAAGAAATTTACAAAAAGAAATTTGAGGCTTATTTATAGTGATATTTTGAAACTAAAACCCTTACAATAATGTGAATCAAAAAGTTTCAAAAATATACATTTAAAATAGATTGAGATTTTGGAAAATGAACAAAAGTTCTTTCCGCTTTCCAATATTTTCATAAACTATCAAAACTACCAAGTTTGCTTACTCTAATTACTACAAATAGTTGAAGTATGATCAGTTGATTGCGATTGCGATCAACCACAACCCTTTGCGATTTGGAATACAACTTTTGGTTTATCTGTAACATACATATATCGATACATTAATACATATTTTATTGATTTTCTCACCACCAAAATACTCAATGAATAAATTCTTTTCATATGAGAATATTTTGACGAAAATAATCAAGTATTCATAAAAAACACTTTCGAATTATGGTTTTTTCCACTGAGCAATCTTTTCACGTTGTTTTTCATGGAAACAGAATCGGCCTACAGTGTTGTGAAAATTATATAATTTTGGTTTTTTGCATGCAAAAAATAAAAATGGTTAACTAGATGTAAATGAAAACGAGATAGAACGAGAATTGACCCTCGATGGCACGATGATGATCGCAATGATGACGGCGAGGAACATGTGCCTCGTGAAATGATGGCGGCTGCAGTGATCGTGGTGATGATCACGCTGCGTGATGATGATGGTGTGATAACGACGATGATGGTGTTAATGACAACGCTGTTGCTGGCACTGGTGGCCACGATAATGGGCGTGATGACGAAGGTGCGCGTCGTATAATGATGGCGGTGTTGAAGTTGATCCCGTCGGTGATTAAATTCACGTTGACTTCGTCGCCTTTATTGTTGATAGACGATGGCTGTGATAGCGTTGATGTCGCCGTTGCTGGTTCCGTTGATGTTGGTCATGCTGCTGGTGTATTAGCAATCATGATGCGATGGTGGTGGTAGTTGATGGTGTAAGTTATTGTTGGTGTGTTTGTAGATATCGATTTTATGTGTATATGTTGAATTTATGCTAACTGCGGTGATGCTGATTCCATATTTTTGATACAGGCGTGTGTAATGTGTACAAAAAAATGTTGACACCAAAAAAAAAATATATCAAAATGGTTACGCCAATTTTTATAAATATATTTTGGCGTGGCGTGTTCGTGTGTCCGTAAACACGGGCGTCGGTGGTCACCAATATAACGGTATATACAAATAAATTTGTACACCATTTAAATTAAATTAATTTATAAATTATATTTATTTAATTTATTTATTCTAATACAAGATTAATTTGTATAATTTTTTTTATTTTGTACCACCACCACCACGCGCGGCATGTTACCGTAATTATAATCGAGAGCAGACTGAATTTATTTAAGATTTAATTTTATTTTGTTTGTGTTTCGTCATCACGTCGTGTCTCGTGTATTTTGGTTTCTCGTGTGGAGTGCGTTCAGAGATAAACGACGTGAGACACCCAATGCGTAGTTTTGTTGGAATGTGCGACGCTATCCAACTTATTGTGTTTGAAATGTGTAGCGTGAATTGGGTGAACCGCTACAGTGATTTGACTGCTAATTGACAGCTGTCAAGTGTAAATATCGAAAAACCGACTTCAGATTTGAAATCAGAGACCCAAGAAACATAAAAATGAGAATAAATTTGAAGTTTCTAATAGATGAATGTGATTTTTTTAAGAAAAAAGTGATGTTTTTAAACAAATTTTCAGACAAAATACTCATGAGGGATCTTTTAAGAATCTCATAAAGAGTATTTAAAAAAAAAATACTCAATTTGGTGGATTTTTCTAGGCTCTAGACATTTTTGGGACTAAACACTACTTAAAACCCTTATGTGTGATGGTTTGGCGTCTATTTGAGGGGGGGGGCAATGTTCAGTAGATTAACCTACCAGCTCCGCAACCATCCTGTAGGGTGTACATCACGCGAGCCGTTCTGGTCTTGTATTAGGCAGCTGCGTGATGGGTACAATTGTGTAAGGGGGTCACAATTCGCAAGAGTACATACTGTCTTCTCGTGGCAATCACTGGTAACTAAGGCCATTTGGCACAGGCTATAAAGTACGGCGCTAAAGGAGAAATCCTGGAGAAAAAACCCTAATTTAAGATGGAACAGCATATGCCGATGGATGAATGGCTGATAGGTTAATCAGTTCAAAGTATGCGGACTCTGGATACCAGGCACCCTCCAATTTTGTTTAGCTTTCCTGTAGTAAAGTTGGGTGACCTACAGACGACTTTCCATTCCCGGCAGGGGTAAGAATATACGGGATTGAGACTGCCCTCTCGAAGCCCTTGGGTACCAATGTTACCGTCTTTCTAGCAGAAGTATTTGCTGTAGTAAACATCTAGGAAGGAGAGCAATGATGGCCGGCAGTATTATTAGATTTATTAAGAGCCTAAATATTGACTGGTCGGATAATTAAGGAGGAAGCATAAAAAGCATAAAAGATCTTTTAGGTCGCAGTGCGAAATGGCTGAATGCCCACATGGTCCCTCAACAATAATAATAATGTTACACTAAAAATAAATTTCCCAAGTTTTCTCGAGCGAAACAAATTTTCTAGCAATTTTGGCTACATAAAGTTTTACTTTTAAAAACAAAATTCGTATGACGACTGTTTTTCACTAAAATTTGCGCTTAATTCATATACTAATTTCCCAACCCTTTCCTGAACTTAAAACAATAGAAAAGGCATGAAGCTTCGAAGCTGTTAATAGTTTCCGTAAAATTCGTGATGACGAGGATTGAGCTGAATTTTCAAAATAAGATTGGCCTTGGAATTACAATATGAACCTTTCAAAATTTTACATGTGCCCATCCCGAATTTTCCACAAAAATGCTGATCAATGTATTATGTATTTAGTTGGCTGATTATTAATAAAAACTGTTTTCTGCCAAATAATTTAATGGAAATATTACTCTTTCTACAATTTAATTATGGTAAAATGAAGTCAGAAAGAGGGTAACAAAGATATTGATATGGTGAGAAAATTCATCATTCTTCATTCAGCATGGGAAAATTGATATTAATATAGTGGTTCTCCATCGTCTACCAGAAATTAAATGATTTCGTGAGATCATCCATAATTCTCGGATGTTTCTGCTCGAGCCAAACGGTATTCTAATTATAAACGGGCTAATTCCAGTCAATAAGCAGCCATAAAATATATTTTTCATTATTTGTGCATTGGTTAATAAACCAAGCCGTACCACCACAACATTAACACAATTTGCACACCCCACAATCCGATGGTAAATTCTATACACCACATCCGCTTCTACCTTTATATAATTTATTTATTACGGTTTCATTATTTTTAAAATTCATTATACAAAAATGCAATAAAATCTTTTCGAAAATCTATAATTCATGGAATTTCGTTCTGGTTCATAGATTAAAAGGCAATTAAATTCCATAAATTTATAATTTTTTTTATTTATCAATTGAGTCAATACTACATATATGTAACTACATAATATAAAATACATTCCGCCCACACCTTAATCATATAACCTTCGATACTGAATATGCCACCCTGGCCACAAATGTTTAAATAAATAATATACTTACGTACAGTGTTTTTGTATTTGGTTCTATTTTCAATAATTTCAACACCATTTTTCGAAATTATTCCAACCCACCACCTTTTTTCAATTTATTTACACATAAAAGTTAAAATTATTTGCATTTCGGAAAAACTTTTGTTTTATTTTTAGTGCTAAGTGAATTTATTATAAGATAATAATAATGCCGATAGCAGCTAGCAGTAGTAAGTTTAGTTACGGTGATATAGTAATAAAAATTATTATTTATTAATAAAATGACTATAAATTTACATAAATCGAAAAGAATTATGTTTAAATAAAGTTTAACTAACCTCTAATTATATTCTTAATTGAAATTTTACGGAAAATCTTTATATGGATAATTGGTATGTATCTATTAACATTCATACATCTATTTAATGTATAGTGTATCGATGTCTTAATTAATAAAATATGTATATAACTAATCCAGTTTTAATTGGTTGGATAAAATTGAAGGGTTAACTAGCGAATCAGTAAGGGCTCCGACAAAATTATATTCTTACATAATATTTGACATATCGGCCACCGAATCCGTCAGCACTGACAAGTACAGTTTTAAAATTATAATGTTTAAAATTGTCGCAGAAATCGTCAAAAACACTGAAATGGTGAATTAGTATGTACACATATTTCAATAATAATGTTTGTATATAATTTTATGTACTGTTTAATTACCTAAAATATTATGTACAGATGTGTAATGTGATAAAATAATTAATATTATATTGTTGAAATTAAAAAACTAATTAAAACAAATATTGTTTTCTCGCATTACACAAAAAAAATCATAACCTAAAATAATTTTGTATTCCTGCACATTTATATTTTTATAGGCTCCAATTAAAAGAAAATTGAATAATGGATTACGGTACCCTAATAAATGCAGTTGAGGGCGAAAAATGTCTCTACGAGAAAAATTACAAAAATATTGTAATTAAGGAGACCGCTTGGGCAAAAATTGCGGAAATCACCGGTATGCCAAGTAAGTTTATATTCTAATTGAATATGCTTTATCTTAGCTTTGAATAATTAATCATTAATTACAGGAAAGATTGTAAGAAACGCTGGAATTTGCTGAGGAAGACGTTCAACAAGGAACAAAAGAAGCAGGAGTTAGCTTTTAGAAATGCTCCGCTTCGATACGAAGAGGAATGGCCGTATTTGGACAGCATGCTGTTCTTAAAAAAGTTCATCCTATCAAGGAAGTAAGTGTTAATCTGTAATATTATTTTTGTTTCTAATTAAACACTTTTTTTAGTACAAAATCAAACTTTATTACAGAAGTAATTAAAATTGTAGATGACAGCGAGATAAGCATGACCGGTAATGAAACACCAAAAAAAAACGACCAATCGCAGAGTTTAGGGAAAGGCAAAATGCTTTAAGCCAACCTCAACCCACTCAAACCGACGCAGGTGACCACTTTCTACAACCGGTAAAGCAACTAATAAAGGATTTACCCGAAGACATAAAAGGTCAGGTTCGCATTGACTTACTATTATATGTCACAAATTTAAGGGCGCAACACTTAGGCAATTAATTATCTGGTAAGTTCTCGCCACATACAAAACTATGTAATGTATACTGTAGTATGGATTGTATATGGCGATATCTTACCAGGCAATTAATTGCCTAATATACTTTTACATATACATATACAATATTATCATACAAATATTTTTTTTTTTATTAATTAACACCTTTTTAATTATATAACACATTTGTGATACTGAATTTTTGTGAGGACATGTGAAGTGCAAATATATAAGTATGTATATTGAATTGTGATACCTATTTTATTTTATTTTTTATGATTTTGTAAATTGAAATAAAATCTATTTTTGTTATTAATTATTTTATATTTTCCATCCAAATTACTTGTTCCTGGTAGTTTCATTAGTGTTATTATCAGTTGTTCCTGGTAGTTTCGCTGCCTCTGGAATCAAAAGCTCACCCTTACAGAGCCAGCTACCGAAACTGGTTTTACTGAAAATTCCTAATACCTCCATCGTGCTGCGACCCATACGCTGCCACATCTATATGTGTAAACACATAGCGGGCACCGCATGCAGCCATCAACACGATGTTGTGTAACACTATCCCCACAAAGAGGGATTATGTTAACAGAACACAGAAATAGCGGTCTGGTTGCGGTATGGTGCTGGCTACACTCGTCGCTAGGCGTGGGGTTTACCAGACATATTTCTATGCTAGAAAACCGCGTAGTGATAAAACGAACGGGTCAAGAAAAATTATCCTACCTTTGCCACGAGCCACAGTGGTAGATAATCATAAAGTGGGTGTTCCTACCAAGGACGCCGATATCACTCCTGCGACCTCCACCCTGTCTGCAGGAAGGGTCCCCTTATTCGTCGGGCCGCCTACCGGGATGCCGTTTCCCGGTCGCGGCGGTCACCGACGCCATAGAAAGAAGGAAGGACATCCTTCCTCCAGACCTGGTCGAAACCCCCTAGAGTGACACCCCCGTCCCCGGAATTAAAACACCTCCGATACAAGAAACGTCGCGCACCAACCCAACATGAGACGCTCCCATCCCTCACGTGATCACTACGAAAAATTTAATAAGACATTACACTATTCATACACTGCACGGGGGAAAATTGAACCAAAAAAAAAACCAAAGAAAAATCTTGCTATCCCAACTGTAATTACTGATGGAAAAATAATAACTGATTCTAAATGGAAAATTATGCAACGGAAAAAATGAAAGAAAAAAAAATTGAAACAAAAACCCGTTACCCAGATCGTTCGAGAAAAGAAACAAAAACAGGTGATGTGAATCGAGTTTTGGGGTGTGTCGTACGTGACGCCACCCGAAACCTGTAAAACCCGTAAATTTATATAACAAAAAAATATAAAATATAATAATGAAACACACCCCAGTCAAGTGAGGATCACAAATTTTAAAAATATATAAAAAAACACGCGGTTCCACCGGTTTCTTATATATTTTACCGGATGGTCACCTTACCTGAACACAAAAACTTAGGCACGTCCGACCCCAAACTCAGCGCCGACGCAGGAATCAGTCGCAGCAGCCCTCACTACACGAACCCCACTCCGTTCAGCGGAGTTGCTGCCACAAACCCACACAATCCACGTATGAAACCGTAAGAAAAACGTGTTAGTTTTTTTTTCAGAATTATTCTGTAATATGGCGGTTTCTTTATTTTATTTCTTTCTTTCACATGTAAGTTACCACACCGGACATCTCAAAAATAATACTTCTCAAATGGACTGACAATGATTAGGGTTTCTTTTACTTTGATGTCCCAACTATCATCAAATTCCGACGCAAAAAAAACTTCCTCAACCCATCACTTATTTTCCTTTAGTTTATTTTTGATTTTTTTTTTTTTTATTGATAACAATTTATTTCTTCAGTTTGTTCACAATGCCGCAACTTTTTTATTTATAATCAATTTAATTTACATACAGTTTTTTTTTCGATTTTATTTAATTTAACAACTTTTTTTTTCAATTAATCTCCAGATTATAAATATTTTTCACATAACATAACAAAAAGTTTACAAAACTTATATGCCACACGGCACTAACAATAAAATTATATGCCACACGGCACTAACAACCACGAAAATTTTTTTTTATTTATGTGGATTTTTTTTTTCAATTAATCTTCAGATTAAATATTTTACACCATAACTTAGCAAAAATTTACAAAAATTATAAGCCGCTCGGCACTAACAATTAATTATTTTTATCACTAATTTAATTTTAAAAAATCTTTTTATATTCTGTTCAATGCTAAACCAGCATACATCTTATTGAAATTCCAAACTCGAGTGCTTTTTTTTCCCAAAACCCAAAAATAATCGCGACGCGTATTAAAAAAAATTTTCCCCACCCCAAAAATAATTAACCATAGAAAAACCCGAACGATAAATTTCGGATGACGTACACATACAACATCACCCAAAATCGATTCACATCACACCAATACCAAATAATCAAATCTCTCGAATATTCGATTTTAGTATACTATCCATGCGCGTAAATAAAAAACAAATGAAATAAGCTAATATTACACCACACCGACGCTCCATACATTCAAAAAAATACGAACAAGATATATTTAAGGAGAAATGAAATTGGTATACACATACAGTAAATAAACAAAAATATTTTCTACTATAAATTAATTTGAATGAATGGATGACGCATAGTGGAAGAGGAATTTAAGGCAAATAATAAACGTGCAGCGTCACTTGAGTTTTCATTAGCAATTACAGATTTGCATTAATTAACACAGAACAACCACAAGCGGTTGTTACAGTTGTAAAAGCCTTTGTAGTTATAAAATTGGCTTCCCGTGTCGTACGGCAATGTGCTTGCCATCGATGGCGCCAATACAATTAGGGAAATGCCATAATTGCCTAGTCGATCGAGATTGTGTCCATGTCATGCAGACTTGGTTCTGTGACGCAGAAGCCACATAATGCTGCCCATAACGCGTCACAGATTTCATTAACTTATTGTTCTAACTGTTCCCTTAAGGTCGCTGCACGAGTATGGATATAAATCCGTACAATCTGAATCCGGTCATTCATCCAATGAAATTACCCAAATATTGTCATGTGACCGAAAAAATATTCCCCTATTTCCCCTCTCGAGTTAAAATTATTTCAACATTAAGCAAAATATCCGCAGAAAACCAACATAACCATACCAAAAAATATATATTACGAGCTATTTTTTCCCCTGTTTGCTTATTTCTGACTTTTCGATTTTTAAAAAAATTTGTTATTTTGTTATTGTTGAAGTTCTCATAGTATTATTGAAACTAAAAGCAAAGAGTAGTTGATAAGTAAAATAGACGAATTTACTTAGCAAAAGGTCAAATAAGTTACTAACTTCGTTCGGATGCAGATTGTACGGATTTATATCCATACTCGTGCAGCGACCTTTACCGACTTTCCAGTTCCAGGACTAGCTTTGAAGAGAACAATCTTTGAGAAAGATATCTGTAAGTGTATACTAATTATTAAAGCATTGTTACACTTTTCATTATATTAACAACTTACAACAAAGTTACAACAAGGCGAAATTCACAGCTCAATAGGTTTCTACAATTCTCTATCATTTGTTGCCGCACTAAATCTAGCAACATTCTGAAAATCCCTCGCGTCATGCGAGCAACAAACGTTTTGTAATTCTTTGGTTCAACAATGAATCGCGTCGGTCGTCTCTTAGAATAGAGGTTGCAGTTTCCTTTTTGCAT
The DNA here is from genome assembly GCA_963556165.1 of Tipula helvola. NCBI lineage: Eukaryota > Metazoa > Arthropoda > Insecta > Diptera > Tipulidae > Tipula > Tipula helvola. The sequence continues at coordinate 28,660 of CAUVYM010000546.1, forward strand.
GATTCTACCGCTTGCGCCACGTTTTTCTGCGATAGATGTGCTTTGTACATCTCTTGTGTCAATCTCCACAGTATGGTCCAACACACTTTCGATGCCATTTTTGGTAGCGAAATGTCGCATTATTTGCGGGTTCTTGAAACGTTTACTAATTTCAGGCATAACCAACTGCTCGCTTAGTTGTTGCAAAAATTTACGCCGTTGACTGGAGCTTTTTTTTTGGAAAGTATTATTTTCTATATATACTATATGTGCTGCTAAAACCGCCACATCCAAAATATTATAAAAAAACGCCAGTGGCCACCGATTCGTCCTCCTTTTGCATGAATATTCACCCAACGTTTTGTCCATATTATCCATGCCACCCTTAGTTCTGTTACAATCTATGATCATTGTTGGTTTATTGCCCAATCCTTGTATTTCCCTATCATAATGCATGGTGGATAAGACCACCACGGCTTTGTTTTTTTTGGAATATAAGAACACATTGTGATGTTGTTCGAAAATCCGAAAATAGATGATTCGACAGGTCGAGGTTTGCCTTTAACGACAAAGAATTCTGCTGGTACGGTCTTTTATTTACTGTCCCTAGAATCGATAAATTGAGGTCACACATCAAACTAGAAGGTAAACTGTAGCTGGTAAAAAAATTGTCACACGTAATGTTTCGACCACTTCCTTGGAAAAGAGTGCAGCATAAATCTTTAACAACACGCTCTCCTTGGTTACTTTCTCTTTGGGAGTTTGGAGCCGTTCCAGTGTAGATTTGTCCTTTTAATGGATACGAGGTAGTAGAGTCGTAAACCCACCATACTTTAATTCCATATCTGGCCGGTTTTGATGGAATGTGTTGCGTGAAACCTGTACCACCTCGATATGGAAATAGCTGTTCATCGACCGTAACGCTTGCTCCAGCTACAAACCACTCCCGAAGATTTCGATTCAATATAAGCCATATATCTGAAATAGCAGCCGCTTTGTCAGTAAGTAACCGTTGCGCACGAGTGTTCCCATTATCAAATCTGATATAACGGCTTATCGTATAAAAGCGCTGAACATCCATCGTAGCACGATAAAGGGGATGAGAACTAGACCTCCACAAATCTAGTATATATTCGTTCTTGGATCGGTTAACACCGGCAAATATTATAATACCGAGATATCCAACAAATTCTGATGCATTTATTGGCTTCCATATCCGAATATTGTTTGGATTTTTTTGGTTCCATGTCTGGTAACTTTGAGCTCCTCTACGATTGGTCTCACGAATGATGATATCACAAATTTCCTCACTTATAAATAGTTTGAATGTTTGGATGATGCTTAGCCTGTATGTTTTATTTGTTGGCCCTGATATGGTCGATTTTAAAATATTATGCGACTCTTGCCTTATATTTCAAAGAGTTCGATTGTTCCACAGGTTCTTCTACCAACTCTTCCGCTACAATATCAATATCTGAGTCATCGTCTTTAGGAATGAACTCTGGTAGATTTGGCTCTTCATAATCAGATACCGGGTCATCATCGTGTACTGGCATTAGGATATCGTCTTCTTGATTACCTGGTGTTGTTATGTTGTATATATTTTCATCCTAATAAAACAATAATACTACGTTAATTTACATCACGTTAGTTTTTAATATTACAACCAAAAATACTTACGTCACTTTCCGTTTCAAAAACTTCGTTAATTTTACTTCTTAGATAATTATTCCGTTCTTCGTAAGATAATCTCTCCCACGCTTGTGAAGATAACCACTTATCTGTCATTTTGATTTTAAAAAATATATTGCAAATATATCACGTATATTATTCTCGTTTTTTAAACGGGGTAAATAAATGATTTATTATGTTGTAACAACGTATTACGGCTGATGACAGAATCTCACAATAGACTAAATGTATTTTAAGAAGGGAAAACAAAAAATAAATGCAAAATATTCGAATTATCTATTTCACTCATATTTTTAATTTTCCCGTTAAATTTGTTAATGCGTGCCGAAATATTGAGTTACCATAAATAAAACAGGGTTGTACAAAACTATTAGCATGGTTTGTTAATAAATAAAATAGAAATGATCAACATTTATTTATATTAACGTAAAATTAAATTAAAATCAAAATGTTATACAAAATGTATAGAATCCGTTCAGACATACCCGGGTATGTTGGTTGTAAAGACGAAGATAAAAATTCGGTTGTAAACACAAGGGATAATAGATGTCTTACAGTGGTCAGTATGTGCAATCTATCAACATTCGAAATAAAACTAAAATCAAAATATAAAGGGCTGAAACTTCACGAGGTGATCAGTGTTCGGATCACGGGTGTACACAAAAATATTTTCGATCTTGCTACACAATTCTCCGAATCAAAACACTAAACTATAAATTATAATCTTCACTGAGATTTTATTTGATTTTATTTTACAAACAACATGTAATTTTAAGACTAAACACGTATGACTGTTTCTCGCAATTTTCAGAACACACCAAAATTTTATTGACAAATAAATTCTAAGGTAAATTCGTCTCGACTAAATTATAACAGTTTTACAAATTTTATAACACATCTAGTTCACCTGAATTACGCGAGAAGGCAGTGTTAATCGGTGATCAGCAAATGCCAAAATATCAATCAGCTGAGACATTTTGTTTACGTTTTGTAAGTAATAATATTTTATAATATAAATTTATACGCGAATTAATTATAGATTATCATTTCAGGTGCACCAGTGTGTTATCATAAAGTTAAGTACAATATTGTTTAGAATATTAATAATAATAATAATACATATTTTCTTATTTTATAGAGTTAAAATTCCAACACAATCATTACAGAAACTGGACAGCTGATTACAACAAAATTATTCAACATGAATGGCAATAATGTATTGAATTGTGTTGTTAATAATAAAAATTACATAAATAACTCGTAAGTGTTTTATTTGTTTGTTCGTTGGTGAGTTGAGTGCGTTAACTCGCAACTTCTTGGTAAGTATTCGTTCTGTGTCCTCAACAATCAGAACTTCGGTCCTTGGTATCTTTAATATTGTAATAAAGTTGGTGTGCCAGTTTTGACAGTATTGATTTCTATTTTAACCAACATATATTTACTTATACAACAACAGCCAAACAGGTCAAAAGCTTCAGTAACATGGGTACAGGCATCCAATTTAACACGAAAAATCGTATTCTAGAACTATATATCGAAAGTAGTATACAAAATTATACTGATATTTGTAACCGTTTAACTGACCATATTCCAGAACTTTAACCAATCCACATTTTAGAATCACATTTACAACACACGTATCACATTTCATCATAATCGGTTAAGAAATAGCCAAGTTTCATCCTACTTGGCCATATTCAAGAGCAAAATTATTTTGGAATTCTATTCCCCACACGCATGTCAAATTTGATGATACCCGGTTTAGGCATAGCCGAGTTCCATCCTACTTGGCTATATTCCCAAACTTCGTCCAAAACTTATTTTAGAACCCGATTTCCAATACACACGTCGAATTTCATTATAATCGGTTGAGAAATGTGCAAGTTCCATCATACTTGGCCATATTCTAGAACTTCATCCAAAACTCATTTTAGAATCCCATTTCCAATACACATGTCGAATTTCATCGCCAGAAAAGGGAAACTTCCATCATACTTGGCCATATTGCAGAATCACATTTTCAACGCACTTGTGATGAGAAATAGTCAAGTTCCATCATACTTGGCCATATTCCAGAACTTCAACCAAGACTTATTTTAGAATCCAATTTCTAACACAATATCAAATTTCATAATAATTGGTTGATAAATAGACAAGTTCCATCATATAAAAAATTTGTTAACTATTCACTACATCCAAATCCAACCCCAACTCAACTCCAATTCAACTTCAACTCAACCCGCAAATTGACCCCTAATTTAACCTTCAAATCAATTCCCAATTCAATAATCAAACCAGCATAGGAACCAAGCGCAAATTTTAGCGAAAAATACCCTCGATATAATTTTCTTGTAGTTGGCTAGAAAAACGAACGTTCAATTTTAAATTTTTCTTTTTTTACAGCAGACGCCTTTGCAATTTTTATTCATTTTGCTATGTTTACAAAACATTTTGACGTTTTGACAAAATTGTTGTGACATAGAGATTAGACACGGATACTTTTAGTTGGCGCGATTTTAATTTATTTATATTTAAAAATTATAATTAATATGCGCGTTTAAAAATCGTTTGGCCAATTGTTCACCAATATTTGTATACACTTTTGGGGATAAAACGGCATATGCCGTCAAACAAACATATGCTTCTATCCATTATTTAAATAAAGTTAATTTATGATATGCAGCCCAATTTTTTAATGAAATGCAACATAAATTGTATATTAAAGACCCAGTCCCGGTAAAACGTTTCATTTTAATTTTAACTCTTTTAAAGTTTCAAATTCTCAAACTCTATATGAAAGATTAGCGTTTGTCACAGTGGATCCACCAATAATTTTTTTTCCACGAAAGTGTAAAGGGCCCAACGGATTTCTAATTTTCTTTTTGTCGGCTTTCTATTTCCCTATAACTAAGAATTATTACTATGAAATTACAAAGAAAATTGGGACATTTGTTTACCTTGAAAAAACAGAAAATGCTCGTCAATTAATTTAGCAAACGCGTACCATTTTGGGTTAGAAATAAGTAATCACAAATAATCCAGTCGTATTCTTAAATTATATATGAATGTTCAAAATTATATATGAATATGTTAAATTATATATGAATTATAATGTCTTCTTTAGTAGCTGACATAAAAATAGAATTGCAAATTTTGCTCGCATAACTTATATGTATGTATTTGTCAAAATGCATAAAAGGATAATTTATTTTGGTTTACAAATAATAAACGACCTTTTAATTTTTTATAAGTACCCTACTAATAAGATTTTCGCTAAAATATCGAGTTTTTTAATTTGGTTTCATACACAAAATTATTTTACAGCAGTTTTGGTTGCGTTCAATTTTTTTTTTTTTTTTAATTTTATATCGAATTTTTTTTTCTCTAAAATTTGCGCAGGTATTTTAGGTCAATTCGTATGGCAGATACCCCACCCTCTTGACGTACAGTCCCCAAAAGCTTTTCAAATCTCCGCCTTGACCATAGAAACAGATTGGCGAACAAAAATTCATAATCGGACAAGCCGTTCTCGAGATACACTGGTACAGACATCCAGACAGACGGACGGACATTTTTTTTTTTGCTTTTTCAGACTTACGGACTTTCAAAACGTCAAGAAAAGTGGTTTTGGACTGCAGCGGTTAAAAATGACATCGTTTGAAACAAAAATATTTATACCACGCCGCTTCATCGATATATCGATATTAATCGATTATCGATAACTTTATAATAATGCTTTATAATAAGTACGCAACCAAAATTTACGTCAAAAAATAAAATTAAAAAATCAACAATTGATTCTTAAAAAGCGTAAGCAAACAATCGGGACATCAACCGCTAAAATAATATTAAATCGAAAATATTATTATAAAAAAATTAACAAACAAAACATAAATAGTGTAACGAAATCAAATTAAATAAAAATACAAAAGTGAAATCATACAACAAATTAATAAATAAAATATTAGTGTTTTAATCACCAAAAAACACCCGCTATAGAACCAAATTTTTCGACATTTTTGACAGGATTTCAATACTTTGGTCCTTTTAGAGCGAAGTAATTTCAATGAATGTCTAAAAAATAAGTGAGCTACATATGTACGTCGAAGAATTATTTACAATTCTCGTTGTGTAATCATCTGAAGATGAGGGAAGTTCTAATATATACATATTTATTCATGTCCCCAAAAACTAATAAATTATTTGATTTGATCCTTGCCAAAATACTATTAACCTCTCCTAGAAAAACAGATGTGTTCAAAAAATGAAACCTATAAATGACTAAAACGGAAAACCGGACGGAATTAAATTCAAAATTTACCTGTAAAATCTATTTTATCTATTATGATTATTACAAAGGAAAATCTAGTAAATAAAAAGTAATTTCTTGTTCCTTCCCAGCGAACAGTACACATAATACACACACTCCATATTTACATATCAACCACCTTGAGAGTCCTACTTGGGCTCACAAATCATACTGGATTTCATTGTATTTCTATAGGTCAGTAGTATCATAAAACAAATTATTGCAATCTGTGACAGTAACTTGAAATTCTAAATATTAAATATTGGGAATATATGTACACCCAAATTATTAAATACGCATATATTTACGTGATTGTTGCCTCGAAATCTAATTCGTACATATAATGAATACAAATATTCAAATGTTCTCTTCTATGTGATAGTATTTATCTATTCAGCTGATGTGTAGTCAATGTTAACACCTTATTTCCACAACACAAGAATCCGGATGCCTCAACGGGATTTTGTTGGGTTGCCTTCTTGGGCTGTAGTTTGAAATTGAACGTGATTAAATTCAATTCAAGATTATTTACAAAAATATTTTGGTGAGGCAAGATTACAAGACGCCGCTATTTTTTTTTTTTTAACTCATAAAATTTTTTTTTGTATTCATTTGAACATCAATATTATTATGTAATTTGATTCATTGCAATTAATGCTCTCAATTTTTTGTAAAAAATGATTGAAAAACCTGTTGCCTGGAGGAGGCTCTCTGATCATTTTGATATGTTTGTAAAATTCAAAATACATTTCAGTTTTCCAGGGTTATTTTATTAGCAACTTGGATGTATTATTATTGCCTAATCGCTATAGAGCGTGTAGTTCAATTAAACCAATTCCACTCAACATCTTACACTAATTTAGTAGATGTTGTATTTGAATTTATATTTAAACATTTATATATACAAGATTAAAAAATCAAATATTCTAGAAAATTTTATATATCCAAGAATATTAAAATACAAATAAGAAATCGAGTCAATCTAAAATATTATATTATATATGGAATATGTAATATAAAATTCACAAAACTTAATCAAACTTTATATTTTATAATATATAAATATACGAAGAAGAAAGTTACAGTTGAAAGAATATTCATGAATTTATTTCTAACAAATCCGCAGACAAACCCTAACACCAGTGAATGAGAATAATTTTTCAAGAAAATAACTCAATATTTGCTTGCTTGGTTTACATCCTGCAAATATTTTTCACCCAAGAAAATACGAAATACCAACAAACAACAAATAAAGTGAAGAAAAATTTTAAAAGGAAAACTTTATAGTTTGCTAAAAAATATGCGGAAAATAGCATAAATTAATGTCGTACTGTTGATGAAAAGTGTTAATTATAAATCAAGATATATAATATACCTATATGTATACAACAATACTATGTTTATGTTTTGTGCTTCTAAAAGGTAAGTAAATTAGTTGCAGGTAAATTTAACTCTTGAAACATTTTTTTT